>JAULCD010186327.1:0-10750 GCA_032361085.1 Calliostoma canaliculatum
TGTGTATGTGTGTATGTGTGTATGTGTGTATGTGTGTATGTGTGTATGTGTGTATGTGTGTATGTGTGTATGTGTGTGTATGTTCATCTTTTCTTGCCTACACTTCACACGATGCATCTGTAATTGTCTGAAGTGGTTTTATTTGAGTTCTGATTAAAATTGTTCATAACCACTATGTACGGATAGATTACTTGTTACCAAACATGACTTGTTCTCATTAAATAAAATGGGATAAAAAGACATTAAAGAACGCGGTTCTGTTCCTCAAAGCAATCTTAGGCTAAGTTGATTGTAAGTAATTTTTGAAACTATGTCCCGTGGTGTTGTTTCTTATCACAGGCTTACGACTGTCGTGGCGTAGAGATTGATTTGAAACTGGTGCCGAATGGCACCGGTTCCAAAGCGATCAATGTGCTACGACAGTCGCAAGGCAATGTTATGTTTAAGCACGTACGATCAACTTAGCCTAAGATCGCTTTGAGGAACGGTGCCAAAAATTTCCTCTTAAACTACATCAGTGACCAGATGACTTTTAACTTCAAACTGTTCAGCTAGTCACACCGACTATTTCAATATTGACTTGACAAATGCACACATTACATTTATCCAAACATGTTTTAACACGTTCACTTGGACCAGTCACTTTAACAACCGATGTAATTTAATTGAGCAAGAAACGACAAGATAACCAACTTAGCCTCAGCTAATAATTCAATTGCGTCGTGTTGTCAACATAAATTTATAAACCCATCCAATTACTTTCACCGAGTCGATATCTCCCCAGTCATTTCCTCGCTCGTGTGTAGCTGCAGTTTTGTTGTGACTGTATGTTCCGTTTACTTTGTCCGTGTAGCGTGAATGGTGCACTCTTTAGACTCGGATTTGTTTTAGCCTCAAAGATTTTACATAACAACTGAAGACATAATTGGATGATAGTGAAAACCCGTGGCGTCACTGACGAGTTTACGAAGACTTGTTCGAGTTTATCCATACAGTGATCACCCGAACACTCTATTAGACTCGTTTATGCAGGAGAAGTGAAAAAGATAATTTAATGCTTTAAATGATTAAAAATAAATTGTATATTGTTTTTTCCTTAACAATTTTTTATACAACACCTTTTAAAGTCTCAAAATATAGTTTTGAATCAAATTGCCATCGTTATGAGAAAAACATTGGTTGACTTTATCAGTGCTGCTAAAATTTGAGATATTTATAACAAAGAACTGGGCAAACATGTTCTACAGAATGACCCGGAATAAGTTTTATTTTAAAAGAATATTTTCAGAACAAGCGTAAAGGATGTCCACTTGATTATGCTTAAACCATTTAACACTGATTGTGGTTATCGACTCTGTTGTGCTAATATTCTCAGTAGACGTCTTTCTCCACTAATCCCAACTGGAAGATAGATGTTAATCACATATAGATACACCAAGCCTCTTTTCTCACACTGCTGGACTTATCGCTTGAGCAGTTTTAATCAGTCTTACTATTAATTCTACCTTACATGTTATAAATAACTGCATTCGGCTTCAGACTGTCAGCTGCAACGTGACTTGTGACTTCTTGCAGGCACCTCGCTCGTTGACAGAACTTTCTTGTGTCAGTTTCAGTCGTTAACTCTGTCACTCACATAACATAGGTCTTGTTCCTGACAATGGGATCAACATTTACCAAGTGTTCGTTAACTGCAAACGTTAAACAGATCAACCCATGCAATTTTCTGATGGGGAGTCCCAAAAATAACTTGCATCGCATTTCTTTGTTAGTCTGATAAATACACTTTAAAATAGAAAAAAGAAACCCAAATTTTACATTAAAAGACTAATTAGAAATCTAAATCTAATACCTGTCAATACAGATGTTGCAATTCTGATATAGACCTCTGCATACCTAGATCTCTAACAATCAGGGCTCTGTTCCCCAAAGCGACCTCAGGCTAAGTTGATAGTAAGGACTAAAAAATAACATTGGCTTACCGATGTCGTTTCTCAAAAATCGGTGCCATTCGGCACCGATTCAAAATTGATTTATTTATGATAAAAAACAATTCCCCAAGACATTGTTTCCAAAACTACTTACGATCATGTTAATACTAAGATCGCTTTGAGGAACAGGGATCCAGGAATAAAGACGAGTAATCACAGAAGAGTAAAATGTCCAACTTTACTGTTTGCCATGAGTGCAGCTATGATCTATAAGTGTTAAATACTAAAATTGCATTAACAGATTATAGTGTGTGACAGCTGTAACACTTTGTAGTTAAACGCCGTGTGGAATTCGAACCCCAGTGAGTTCAGGCATCAAGTGAAGAACCGGCGGTTGAACGGTAGGTTTTCAATAATTAGAGTGGTCCTGGTTTTAAATATACTTATGAGAACTTAAACACAAACACAGTAAAAGAACCATGGAAAGCAGTATATTCAGATATATAAAACAACACTCTCAAGAACTTTATGGATGCCAGCTTCTTAGTTTGGCACAAGCACAAAGTTTCGTATTATATTTTTACTCCTTCTTCAGGTGAATAATTCACCTGATGAATGAGTAAGAATACACCCCGAAACACTGTGCTTATGTCAAACTAAGTAAATGACACCCATAAAGTTCTTTAGACTAATGTTCCACACTTCTAAATGCCTAAAAAGAACCATAAACCAACAGTATACACATTTTCTTTCATCCACACGTTTTCATGAGACAAAAAGTATAATAAATGTTGGTCGTAGAGTCGGATCAAATTAACACAAACTAGTCTGAAACACCTACATGTCAGACATTAAGTCCGTCCTCATTTAAAAACAATAAAATAAGTCAAATAATCACTTGGACTCTTTTTAATGAATAACACGTAAAAAATAAATAGTCTATAAAAATATAATTGAAAAAAGATCTTGTGTTTGACACTGTTATTACTTATTGTCTTAAAAGTATTCTACGATCATTATTTTGAAAAATGTGAATAGCATATAAATGTTATGTTTTATTATGTTGTGTTTGACTGACTATAGTAAATGACCATAAGAAGCTGGATAGTCGTGTTTAATCCTTCACAGGACTTAGGACAGTTCCAAATAAGGAGTCTATTTACTGAATAGTAAAAAAAAATACCAAATACTTGCAAACGATCTTAAGTTCTTAGTACCAGTTACATACACACATACTAGAGGGTGGAGTCATTAATGTTTATGTAACCTCGAAGGCTCCAATAGTTAGTTTACAGGATATCGGCGTCATCACACACGTACACTGAATATATGTATGAGGTCTGTGAATCGGGTTATGCCAACTATCAGATGCTCTTTGTATTCAAAGTAAATCGCAATTGATGATAAATAAGTTGCAACAACTGTTTTATGTTAAAATGAAAAAAAATGCATTAGGTTTAGGGAATATATGCTAGTCACATAAAGAAACTGTGCACGGAGAAAATATAAATATAAGAGCCCACCGTCCATACATAAAACACAGCAATTATTGGAGACATTAAAACGATCCTGCCAGTGCCCTTCGATTTGACGTCATTGATGGGGGTCTATGGATGTGCAATGTGGTGCTGCACGTGTATCATGTGCAGCTGTACAACTCAAAAGTTGCTGTCACTTTGGAAAGCATGATCTGTACCCATTCCAAAATTCGAAACTTCTCAGGCGCAAACACTAGCATATCACAAGCAAACCATACCAAGATTAACAGCTGCACAACGTCATGAAGCCAGTGGGAATGAGGCAACAACAGGTGGCAACACATTCCCAATGCCATCGTAACACGATGCACTTAGAAAATCAACATGATAATAATTAATTTTTTATGATGTGCCAAATTCAGACACCTGATGCTTATCCTAGTCACCATATTCATTCAGTGTCTATCTCAGCTCCCAGGGGAGTGTCCAACCCAAGCTGATATTAGGTGCTGGAAGGTTAGCATTCACATTACAAACATATTTCATATACAGGTACCAAGTTAAACTGTGGTGTTAACAGGGTCCTAGTTAAACTGTTGTTTGACCAGATGCACCCTTCGAACAAAGTCACTTGCCTAGGGTGGTACCACTGGCCTTTATACCAACCTCTGTCTCAGTGCGTCTCATGAGTCAAGCAAGCCGAGCGGGTCACCCATCCGGTAACAATTCAGATCCGACGTTGCTGAACTACAACTTATTGTGATCAATCGTGCTTTCCATTAAACCCTGTGCCATTATATGTAAGGTTACATTAACTGCAATTACAACAGCTCTACAACTATGTACTTTCCCGAAAAAGTTTGTTTTTAGAAGTGCTCAACTGACAACGATTTTAAAAAATTGTAAACCGAATCCATTGCTGCAATTTGTGAACTTTAACATTTGCAGAGTAGGATTCTGAATTTTTTTCAGCCAAACTAAAGTGAAAAGACATATAAATCATTTCAGTGTATAATTTATCCCTGCTTTAACAACATCTTGGCCCAGCTTTTCCATCGGGGCAACTGGCTCTTTAATACTTTTTTACTTATAGGATACGATGTTAGAAACGGAAAGCTAAAACGTCATAAAAATAATAATTTACGAGTTTTTTTGTGTTAAATTTTATTTTGGTCAATAAGATAATTTGTTAAAAGAATTAGATGAAGAACGTGTGTAAAACTTCAAATTGTGGGTGAGTTATTCTATTATGCCATGCTTTGTTACGTTTTAAGAAAATACTTGCACTACAACCAATTTCATAGTGGAAATGCTTTTTATGTACTTTATACATATTTCAAAAAATATGTTTTACTTTGAGGATTGAGTTACTTAATAGTATTTTCAGTAGCAGGCACTAGATAAAAGTGTGTAGAAATTATTCTGCGGATGTTGGTTTGATGAGATTTCCATTTGTGTAGCAGGGTCCCGTTTCACAAAGACGCCGTAACTTTACGACATCATAAACCGGTGAATTTAATTAACAAATGTCAAAACTAGTTGTAAACTGTGCACTTTCCAAAGAAAAACTTGTCTTTCTTTGAAAAGTACACAGTTTTTGCAACGATTTTTGGCATTTGTAAACCAAATCGATGAACCAAGTGACATTGTTTTCGACGTCGTAAATTATGACGTCTTTATGAAACGTAAACCCAGGTCGTCATTGAACATGTGTAAAATAACTCGGTTAATAGCTAATGGTCAGGAATGTTTCACCTAATTTATTATTAGCAGCACAGGGAAATGATTCAAACAGCAAATATTAGGATTTTAATGAACCATTATGTTGTGAGTGATTAGTTATTTGAATTAATACATTTATATTGTTTTTAAAAAAGCTCACAATCAACATTTTATTGCTAGGGGGCATTATTTGATACAACTACTAATTAGAAAAAACAAACCATTAAACAGTTTTTATTGTTTGGTTGTTGTACAGTTTCACAAAGTCGTCGTAAATTTACGACGTCGTAAACAATGTCACTGGGCTCAAGGACTTGCTTACAAATGCCGAAAATCGTTGTGAAATGTGCATTTTTGGCATTTGTAGACCAAATCCAAGGACTCAGTAACATGGTTTACGACGTCGTAAATTTACGACATTGTTGCAAAACGGTTTACAAATGCCAAAATTGTTGTAAACTGTGTACTTTTTACAAAAAACCTCGGTTTTCTTTGGAAAGAACAAAAATCACAATAATGTTTTTGACATTTGTACCCTAAATCTATTGCTGAGTATATCACACACACATTGTGTCTAATGTTGTGCAACATTATTAACATAAAAAGCATGAGTGTACAACAAACTAAACACATAAGCTGGAGTTTATTAGTTTATTGAAGATGTCTAATGTTTCACAATTTCCAGAAAAACGTTTTAGGTTGCTAATTTATTTGAAACGACACTGTTTTTAAAAATAGCTGAAATACTATTTTGGATAACTTCAATTGCATTTGATGTTTAGAAGATTTAGCTGTTTGTCTGCAATTTGTTTATATACTTGTAATTTGTTTCCTTTTGGTCGGACCCCTTGTCCGCCAGTGACGTTACATAAAAATTATTCGTATCAGGTTATCTAACATAGATCAATATTCCTGTTTGACAATGGTACAGGAGTTTGTTTCCAAACTTTACACTTACTTAAACAGAAGCTGTTATGAAAATACATTTTTAGCCGACCATCTCATTTAGTCTTACTTGACGAAGGGGCAAGGAATAGAACAAAAACACATCGTATTTACAATTAAAATGTTGCAATCCAAAGTATTTCATGTTATAAGTTCGTGTGTACGTGTTACGACCAGACAGTTAAACGAAACTGTTTAATTTACGAATGCCACATTTTTATATAAACACATATTAAAAATATAAATGTGGTATACCGTACTGCCTAGAATAAATTGGCCTTTGTAAAATGAAATTATTGGTACAATCTGACACACCGATATTGACAGAGGCAAGAACATATTGTTAGTGCCCTGTAAACCAGGCCTCGTTCCTCATAGCGATCTTAGGTTAAGTTGATCGCAAGTAAATTTTAAAACAAAAATGTAAAATTGTTTCTTATCATAGACTTACGACTGTTGTAATGCAGAAATTGATTTGGAACCGGTGCCGACTGGCACCGGTTCCAGAGTGATTTCTGCGCTACGACAGACGTAAGCCAATGTTATATTTTAGCACTTACGATTAGTTGTTATCATCATCATGTGGCAAACACCTCACATAGTATTACTAATATCACTATTTAATAGAACTATGTGTGTGACGGGTGCTACTAATAGGACAGGGCATGCTCACTCTTCACACTAGATGTCATCACTGAATTTCAGTGGTTCAGGCACATAGTTTTTATATTTATATTGCCAGAATGTCCAACGGAATCTGTCTTCACAGATAACGATTTTGATTCTCTGTATTTGATATTTTTATTCAGCCTAAAATCGCTTTAAGAAACTGGGCCCTGTTATAGTCTTACATTAGACATGAGACATAACATCACCACAGTCAATATCAAACTAAAAAGATTGATTTTCGTGTCCAAAATGCGACATGTATGAAATCGCCGCCAACCCATTGACACCAATTACTAAAGTAATTTCCGTCCATTGGAGTTAATTACAACATTATCTCTAAACAGTCCCTGTTTAGTGCTGAAATCAGGTCAACATTGGACAAGGAAGGCATCTGACTTTCAGATGAAGTCCCCCTTTCACCTCCACTATAATTAGCGAGATATCTTGACCGGTTGCTCTCATTTTGGGTCATTGTATTATTCCAACAAGAACGTAGAAGTTAAAAACAACGTGTCAGTTAGTACGTGTGTGTGTTTAAACTGTGTGGTTGATGCTGGCTGTTAGTTGTTTTGTATTTTCATTGGAGGAAGTCAGGGATTAATAGAACAAAGGGCATAACGCGCGGGGAACGTCGTCTGGTCATGTGTATTTTACTTTCTCTAAAACCAGCCTCCGTGGACTTGGTTAGTCCGTCTGCTCAGAACACTGAGTGTACGGTAGGTTTGAGGTTCGATCCCCGACCGCGACAGATCCAAAGACGTTTTTAAAAGATGCACTTTGTGATGATTTGTCTTAAGGAATAAGGGGTAAGTATACTGTGTCTGAGTGAGATATTAATGTAAACTGCGTCTTCGTGAGCTACCACGTTAAAAATCGGCGAAATGTCCCACCTGATACAATCAGACACAGAAACATGCATATATAAAAGCCCGGGACCTTGGCATCACTCTCAGCAATAAAGAACTGTTGTACAGGACTGTGACGATAGGATGCAATGCTTGCATCACTCTTGGTTCGTCAGTATAAACTAAGACTCGCAGGTTTCAAAGAACCACATCAGGTATTTTCCTGTTCCCTGTAACAATTAACCCCTAATGAAAACGGCGTTGAAGTCTACTTATTGACAGCTGAAAAGCGCAAAAGTTTTTACATATGACAAATTGTTGTTTATACTGACCCACAAAGAAAACGGATAAGGATTTTTGGAAAATTTGCATTGTTAAATGAGTCAAACGTATTAATGTGCAATAGATGTTTGAAATAAACGTTCAAGACATGTTTAGGATCAGGGCCCCGTTCCTCAAAGCGATCTAAGGCTAAGTTGATATAAGCGATTTTTAAAACTATGTCCTTTGGAGTTGTTTCTGATCATAGGCTTATGACTTATATAGCGCAAAGATCGATTTGGAACCGGTTCCAAAGCGATCCCTGCGCTACGACAGTCGTAAGCCATTGTTATATATTAGCACTTACGATCAACTTAGCCTATACTCGCTTTGAGGAACAGGATCCTGTTGTTTTAGCTTGAGTCCCTGTCATGTTTCCGGAAGCAGAACAATTGAAAAGTAGTTTTTTTTAATTGAAACACAGCAACGTAATCATGAAAATAAAATTGCACGTCCACTTTCTGAGGTCTTTCTCATTTAATGCACGGTAACGGAGAATTCAGTACCTGGTTTACAAAATGCCACGACCAAATCTGCACCCACGGGAACGCGCTCTGGGACTCCTTCAAACTGGCATTTCACAAAATGTCGTTCTTCGCGACTCAATGTTAATTAGTCAACCATAAGCTGTCTTGTTAGTGGCCACTAAGAAACCAGGAGTGTTGCCGACCGCCCTCGACCAACACGACTTCTGGTTACAACGACCAGAAAATAACGGCAGGTGCGACGAGCGCACCTGCGAGATTGCTATTGAACTGCAACAACAACAGCAGCAGCCACGGTTTGTAACCATTGAAAAAAAAAATTCATTGACAGTGATTTAGCCTCTGAGACGAGCCGGGTAAAACTGCCGACGTCTATATCGTATCCCCGTGCTTCAATCCCATCACCAACGATTACGACGTCAATTCGCACTGCAGTATGCAAACCAACCATCACTTTTCCACTGTAGGCTTGTCTTTTCAGGCGAGTCCCGACAATGTGTGGCATTTGTGGATGGAAGACGTTTTGGAAGAATGTTTTGCAGATGCATGTGTCCGTCAGAGAGATTTGGTGGTGGCAGTATGATGGTTTGGTGGACTATCAACGCATGTTTCAGGAGTGGTCTGCTGGTTATTTATTGTAATCAGGCTGCACAGAGTTATGTTGATAACATTTTAAGGCCCGTGTAGTCAGTCGTTCCTTTGCTAAGCCGTGACCAAGGCCCTCGACGTCACTTCCATTTTAAAATGACAACGCCCGTCCACATGCCGCCAAGGTGGCACAAGCACTTGGAATAATGTGTAATAAGGTGATGAACTGGCCGGCTTATTCCCCAGATCTCAACACGATTGAGCATTTATTGGACGAGCTAGGGAGACGTGTTTATTGACGTTAGCCTTTGCCAGCCAATGTCGCAGAATTGACTTTTGTCTTGCAGCAGGAGTGGGGGAATATGCCCATGGCCTTTTTTGTCCTATCATCTTGCGTTGGAGGACACACACGATACTGACAGAGTTGAAGGGGTGATCTTGTTTGACCTTTTCTACAACACTAGCTTCTGTTGATATCTATATTTGTTCTAAACAATAAACACTGTTTCTTATCTGCTAAAGAAATGAAAAAAATGCGTCCCAACCGGTTTTCCACATCAAACGGAGTTGTGCGTTTTCTTTTTGGGTCAGTACATAAAACGTGCGTTTTCTTAAGAAAGGCTTGTTTTCTTTGGAAAGCGTACATGTTACAACTATTTTGGCTTTTGGAAACTTAATCTCTTGGCTAATCCCATTTAAGGAGCTTAAGCCCCGGTTCATGTGGTGCGTTTTTGTGTTTAAGTGTTGAATGTTTTAAAAAAAATAACCCCTTCGTACTCATCCCGTAATAGTGCCTTTAATCTTAAAGGCCAGGGTAAACATTGACAACACTATTCCTGGACCCCGTTCCTCAAAGATATCTTAGGCTAAGTTGATCGTAAATGCTCAGATATAACATTGTCTTATGAATGTCGTAGCATTGTCTTATGAATGTCATTTGGCACCGGTTCCAAACCGATATCTGCGCTACAACAGTCGCAAACCTGTGATAAGAAACATCTTCATAGGGAATTGTTTAAAAAATCCCTTACGATCATCTAAGATCGCTTTGCGAAAAAGTACCCTGAACAGTTGGACTGGCATTGTTAGCAGTTGGTGGTGGAAAGTCTGAAAGAGAACTATTTTAATGGAGAACAACATCTTTGTTGAACGGGCACGTTTCGGTACAGCTTCCTACACCGCTCAAGCAAGAATACCATGTGACGACACCGCGTATATTGATCGTATGTTTTGTGTGTGGGCCTGATTTTAGAGCTATTCAGAAAACATTTCATAAAAAGACCAACAAAATTTTTTCTCGTTTCATCTTTTTGTAAAACAGGTTTGACTTCTGTCTTGAAGTAGAACGCATTTTAAATGTGTTTTCTATGTTGAGTTTTGCATCGGTTGGTGTTGAGGTCAGTTAATATGTAAGTGTAGACATAGTAAAGAGTGTTGTGGTTTACTTATAGATGAACCAGTAATGTAATAAGCATAACATTGTTCGTTAAGTGGTGGTGGGGATAAAAGCTGTTCAACCTTTACTGCAGCGATGGTGGTAATGGTTGTAAGCCTTTCAAATTTCAGAATATTTTAATTCTGTATTTCAGAATACATTAGCACTGGATCAGTATGTTTAGTGTACAAATGCCATACCTAAGCGTCAGGCAACTCGCCAGCGCTGACAATGAAAAAAAATGTATACAAATTATTCAGCAGATTTCCAATGGAAATCCGCTGAATAATTTCTATACGTTTTTTTGTGTGTGCGCATCGAAGCATCTACC
>JAULCD010186438.1:0-16668 GCA_032361085.1 Calliostoma canaliculatum
AAAAATGTTAACACTTTATGTGCAAACTTATCCCTTTTGTAAACTTAACACTGAGATAACACTTTGCTGTGTCACACCTACTCTGTGCTAACTTGGTTTAAGATATTTATCTACTGGTATTTAACAGTTACTAAAATGTAAGTTGTAAGACACTAAAACGAACAAATATCACGCTTAACACCGTTCATATGGCTGTAGAAGCTATAAGAAAACAAACTTTGTACATTGAAATACAAATTATTGAAGTGTACCTTCTTTTTCCTTCCAGAAACATTATCGGCCATCAGTTGTAATCTTTAAAAGAGTTTATCTATGGCAAAAAATGTTTTGTCATGGGTAATATCTAAGATAATTATCCAATACTTCCCCTGGTATTATGTAAAGATGAAGTGCATGTCACTGGCCACTTTACGTAAATAACATAAATCCCAAACCTCGCTAGTTGAAGTGCAAAAGCATTTTAAACTGGACAACGTTCAGATGTTTAACTTTATGATAGAGTAGTGTCTTTCCTTGCCCAAAACATAACCACAATTAGCTGTCGAAAACCTCTGCTGCGGTAATGTGTTTAAAATAGCTTCAATTGTAGCTCTATTACACAAATAACCACAGATAGGTTCCCATCAAAGTACTTGGTTTTCGTTTTAAGTTGTACTAGTGATCTATCAGCACTTCAGAAATTACTGAAACTGAATGTAGTTTTCGAAAATATTACAAGAGACTCATCTTTTGAAGTATCACAAACGTTCAAAACTTTTAAAAAGTTAGCACCGGTCCCAAAGCGATCGCTGCGCTACCACAGTCGTAACCCAATGTTATATTTTAGCACTTACGATCAACATAGCCTAAGATCGCTTTGAGGAACGAGGCCCAGCACAACAATTGAACACCGGACTCTTTGGTGTTATCGGATTCTGAGGTTTTTAGATATAAAACATTAACACCAGAGATATACACTTTTATAATCTGTCAGGACAGATTCCATTGGACACAGCTGCAATATTAATATGACAGTCTCCCGATTATAAAGTGTTATATTCATCAATATGTATACACACCTTTAAGTCATGTAAGCGATTGACGGTTAAATTGTAAGAGCAATAAAATGAGTTTTTATGCGATGAAGCTAGACTAATACCATCGCTGTACTGCTTTCATAATAAAACATGAGAAAATTATTTTTGGAAATATAATATAATCAAAAGCGACATTTAGAAAGGGACATTACAGCAGTTTAACGATACTTTTTTTATGTTGCAAAACCCTTTTGATGGCGCTTGTTATAACTCGACTTGACGTGTTTGGCTTTGTTTAACCAACTATGTATATGTATCACAACAACTCACACTCTTCCTCCCGCTCCACACTTCAGCTGCAAGCCATAAACATGCTGACTAATGGTTTTCCCGCTTCCTTGGAAGCATTAATTCTCGTTGATTATGGCTGGATATGAATTAATGGTCTGAAGTGGGTCTCACTCCTTTTGCTCATCGTAAACTTAACCCCAAGAGTGCTGAAGTGAGGTAAGTATTCCCTCAATCACCGTCCCTCTAACTAGGTTAAATAAGATGTAATACCTTGATTACAATGTAACGCTGAAAACCTACACTGTGGTATAGATAACTTATTTTTGGTTTACTTTCAACGGACCACACTGAATTAAATTATAAATCTTATTCAGCAGTTTTCCATTGTTTTTGGTGAGATTTCCACAGGAAATCCGCCGATAATACATATACATTTTTTTCTAGTGCTCCTTTTTAATTTTAGTTATAAGTCCGGTGGGGTTAGTAGACCCTTGATAACGTGATCAATAAATGTGTTTAACATAGTTTAATTAGGAAAGGTTATTTTTTAGAATAACTAATAATGTTTCATTTAAATAATTGTATGACACCTACCTTTTTAAAACTAAATATAATGACAAATTTGTGATAGTAGAATTTAAAAATGTGACCACGTTTTTCTGTTGAAAACCTATCCCTTTTTGGCTCTATTAATATTGGACAAATTAACACAGGACATGTTTTCATCAGACTATTTGTACTTAATTTGAACACCTAATTAGACAAACGTTAAACTTAAACTGCATAATTTTATAAAACTTAAGTCCACAAGGGTTATTTTAAAATTGATAAGGACATTACAAAAACATTCAGCCAACAACTCAAAGGTTTAATACACGATGTGCGCAGCGCTGGTCACTTGATGAGCCAGTTTATGGCAGCGCAGCGCTGGTCACTTGATGAGCCAGTTTATGGCAGCGCAGCGCTGGTCACTTGATGAGCCAGGGTCAAAGTGCACTCGATCCTTCTCAGACTTACACGACTCGACTCTGACAGTTACTGAGATCACGGAATCACGATTGTTTGTTAATATAAGTCCTGAAACACGATATCCATGACTGTATTGTGCGTCAGAATAACCTTTTGCACATCAAATTGGCTCCGTTAATATACAAGCATATGTCTTTGACATTTGGTTTATTAATTTCGGACACTTAGAACTCTAATTTTGAAAATACAATAAATATTAGATCAATAATTTCCATCTTAGAGATATACTATAAATTCTAAGACACCAAAGGTGCTGTCCATTTATTCAGCGGTTAACGTCAAAATGGACTGTCACGTGTGTTACCACCTCGTAAGAACAGGTAACCAGGGTACCTGTGTTCTTCAGCCGTTACGTATACGTATCGATTAATCCTGTCGATTGTTTCTTTCAAAAGAAAAGTTGTCATGACATATTTACATAATTTAACCTTTTTAGAATCATAATAATCATTTCAGTGCAACATACATGTAAGCCCACATGATGCTCTTCCGGTGGTCATCTACGCCATTCTACTTTTTTCAACAGTCAATATTAATGACATGCAACTGACGGCGTACATTGAGTAAACAAGTGTTAACAAATAAAAGCGTCATCTGTCATTCCCTCCATACACACCTTTTCAGAATAATTGACACCGCTGACTATATAATTTACAAGTAATTGCTGGGCCGACTGCAATATCAGGTGATCAGATGTCATAGCAAAAATGTTTAGGATAGAGTAAATTTTAAAGCGACTTTGTTGTTGCCAATCAGAAAATATCACAGATTACATTTAAATACATTTTCAACTGAAATACACACATTAACAATTATTCTGTTTCATATTTATGTAAGCCGTTATTTGTTATGGGTAAGATAGAACAGTTGTTCTCTATGCCCCAAATCAAGAATATTTTATTTACAGGAAATAAAATAACTATGAAACGTGAAGTTTGAACGACATTTTTCATTGTTTTGGCATCTTAGAAACAATCAATGTCTCAATACATACCGCCGACGCACATCGTATTGATAAGGTCATGTCCGACATAGATGTGAAACTTGGTGATTCACCATATTCGAGTGCATTAAGGTCTTGTCAGAAGATCGCATTGAGTTAATTTAACGAAAGGTCACATGAGAAACGGTTAGATAGAGAAATTACTGGGAAGTCGATCTGGTCACTCAGGTCCGATGTGATTCCAATGTAAAACAATGGCACAATGAGTTTGTATTACAAATGTGAAACTCGTTGTAATCTGTGCCACCTTCTAACGAAAAACATGCTTTTCCTTTGCAAATTGTATAGTTTACAAATATCTTACACTAGTAAATAAAACTAGCTGGTTCATTGTAACCGTCTGTGTGCCTAGCCAGTCCCTTTGGGAATCGCATAACTTCATGAAAGTCGCATCTAAAACACAAAAGGGCAACTTGGCGCTATCATGGGATCAGGAATAATTCTATCACGTTTGTTCTGTCCATCAGACACCATTAAGAGCACTGCTTTGTCTATATACAGAAATTTAAACAATAAAAATACAACTGTCCTTCTTTAAGGCAAAGTTATCATCACACAAACTAAATGAAAAGAAGATTGCACACAAACTGAAATCAAAGATTAAAGTACCAATAATGGCAAACTAATGACATTCAATGCAATTTGTTGTGGGTCACGGTAAGTAAATATACTTAGACCACAAGGTTTATCATAGTACCACTTTTCATATTCCTCCCAAACTGCAAATTCTATGTTATTATTTTATCTTTCGGTTATAATATCTAGTTTGTGTCTTATTTAAAACTTCTGCGAATATGTTTTGCACTTGAAACAGGTACATTTATTACCATTGAAGAAGTGTTTAGCTACTCAATATTAGGCAAAATAATAAGGTATATTTGATATTGAGTGATACATTATTTGAAGTTAATATAACACTAAACTTTATTCAAGTACTCACATAAACTTTCAAATTATCTTCATTTAAGATCCTTGGTGTCTTTACTTTATTTTGAAACAAATAAGATAGCAGCAATTGCTTCAATTCAACACAGAGATGCAAATGAAGACAGCATAATTGTCTTGGTCCCAGCAGACTTCAGACTTCAATTGCTATTAGACTGGTCTCATGAAGAGACTGAGGTCAGCGCGTCAAGACGCACCAGCAGATTCCTGTCAGTTTCAAACTGGTCGACCTCTTGTGTTCTTCTTGTCATAAAACCACGAGAGTCACATCACCAGCACTCGTCTGAGATGTCACTTTAAGACAGAGCTCGATTGTGGTAATTGTGAGAGGGACACACTGAGTCGATGGGCTTTGTTTACCAATGCCAATGCCAATGCCAATGCAAATGCCAATGTAAACTGTACGTTGCAGCGTTTACAAAGATGTCAGCATTTCTGGCCCCCGTTTCGCAAAGACGTCATAACTTTACGACGTCGTATACCATGTTCTTAGGTTCATGGATTTGGTTTGCAAATGCAAACACTCGTTGTAAACTTGCACTTTCCAAAGAAAAACTTGTTTTTTGCATTCGTAGACTAAATCCATCAACCACGTGACATGGTTAACGACGTCGTGAAGTTATGACGTCTTTGTAAAACGGGGGTCTGAAAGTTTCATAGTGGCATTGTATTACTGGAAGATCCATATATATCCAACTATAATGGTGATGAGAGAGTATAAATAGCCTCGGTGGTGCCTAGAGAATATATTGATATGGTATTAGCCGTACAATATTGTAGTGACAAAAATTATATTCAATTACCTATATCCCCCAGGACTCACACATTAAATGGAAATTAAAGATAATTAATTGCTAATGCTGATATTTTTGTACGAGGCATTGTTGTCCTGGAATTTATCTTAAACGTGCTGGTTAAAGTGTCACTGTCATAACACAATAACACAAAATATTATGGATTACAACTTCTTTAATTGTAACCACTCGCAGAGGTATCTACTTTTTAATTGAATGACCAGCTTTTTGTGTACAAATGTACATTAAATCAATTCTAAGTAGCTCTTTCAAGCAAATTACCACAGAATAGTTTCAAAATGTAAGATTTGTAAACAAATTACCACAAACAAATATTTCATAAAATCAATGGGTCACATTATCATGCTTTCCTAAAATTAATTAAGATGTACACAATGTAACATAACTAATTACGCACACAATAAATATCATAAAAGATCTTCACAATACAGTAAATTACACATGTACATTATCAGTGAATTCCCTTGCTTAAGTGGGAAAACATCTTACGTCCCAGACTTGACTGGAAAAACGTCTTTTGAAACCTTTTGAAACGACCCCAGTCACTAAACTAAGGTGGTTCCAGTAGAGAATATTGCATTAACTTATAGCAACTAATTCGATTTTAGTCAAAATTAAACTTGCTACTAAAAATAAGTGCACTTTCTGCCAAAAGGAAATTAAAACAATTCCTCATATGTTTTGGGATTGTACACATGTACAACGCTTTTGAAAATCCTTTTCCGACCTGCTCACAGAAAATTGTGCACATGTCCATAATCTGAATTTAAGCTCTGAATTTGTTTTATTTGGAGTAAAAGAAAACACCATAACTGATGAGGTGTTTGATTTGATGCTATTACTGGCTATGTTCTTTATTTATAAGTGAAAACTTTTCAACTCCACCTTGAACTTTAAATATTTTAAAAGAGTATTACATGACACGTATTTGGTTGAGAGCGAGCAAGATAAGTTTTATGCCAAATGCATGTTATACCATACCCTTTTTGAGTCTGAGACATGATATATCTTTTGATGAACAATTTCTCACTTTTGGTTTTTGTTAATATGATGATTAATCCTAATGACTGCTATTATTTGTTTTTGGTATGGAAGGACTAGAGTGAATGTGGGTGTGAGTGGTGTAAAACATGCATTAAAACACTGGTGTCTCTTGTCACCATTATTGTACTGCTGGCTTCCTAAACCCTATAGATACTGTACTTTTCTATCTGTATTACTCATTTATGTCTTGTACATGTTGTATAACATAGTGACCTTACATAAATCTGAAGCTTGCACTACCCTGGATGCTTGCCTTCACAATGTAACAGGGGCTTTAGTGAATAAAAAATGTGAATTACAAAGAAATTGTTTTAAGAAATTTACTTCTTTAAATAGTTACTAAAATGTAAGTTGTAAGTTGGACACTTAAATGAACCAATATCACGTTCAGCATCAAACTAATCTTTCTAAAAGCTTTAATAAAACTAATGTTGCACATACAAAACCACATTAGTGAAGTGCACCTTCCATTTTCTTCTAAAAATATCATCGGCCCTTAATAGTAATCTTCACAAGAATTCATCTTCACCAAACAACGCCTGACGTGTAGAGTACCAAGTCTATAAATTATGTTTACAAATGCCACACTCGTTGTGTAAAGGTCACTGGCCCATATACACACATATATTCATTCTTAAAAAATGACATATTTGAAGTGCTTTACAGAATAATCTCGTGATTTATATGGTTGATATGGGTAGCTAAAGAGTTTTCTAAGAAGTATGATTGAATGAGAAGTCAATAGTTTATCCTTGTACATACTTGGGTTTCAATGTTAAACTTTGGCAAAGTAAAGTTACTCAAAGTTTTAAAACGAATTACACATCAAGGCACAAAAAAAATTAATCTCTTATCCCTAAAATACACATGTGACATGAACGAAAGCATACATCAGTACTTTTTAAAAAAAACACTGAGGTTATTCAATTTAAGAAATTTTGGATATCTCATTAAACCAATGAAAATTCGCTGAATTATGTACATATATTTTATCTAGTGTTTAAAACTGTTAACACGATAAGTCCTTACCCTGGAGAGTTAAAGTGCAAATACGTACAACTAGACAACGTTCCCACGTTTAACTTTCATACAAGTATTGGATTTTTCTCTAAGTGCAACAACTGTTATTTTTTGTGTCCAAAGTAAACAAAAATAAGCTGTCAAAAACCTATCCTGTAATAAATTTTTTAACAGGAGCTCTTTTAAATAAATTATTACAAGATAGGTTTTCATTAAAACCGTTTTCTAACAGTTTCTAACTAATTCTATTTTAGCACCTCAGGAATTTAAAACTTTTTTAGAAACTGGATATAGTTTCCGAAAAGGTCATAAGAGACTCGTCTTTTTAAGTTATAAATATTCCAAAATACCAAAAGTTAACAGCCCAAAAGCCTTTTCGAATTATGTACCTTTTTTAACAAAGATTAAAAAAACACCAAAGCTTGAGAAACACTTAGTAAATTGGATAAATGTTTACTGTCAGTTACTTGTCTCCCAAACCTTAATGGAATATATTGAGTAATCTATAACGTTTTCTATTCAAAGTTTGTATTTAGGCAGGGCCGTTTTAAGCACGATGATCCAGTTAAAATGACCACTACAAAATTTAACATCGGATTCTATAGTTTTCAAATGATGATGATGGTGATGATAATTATATCTCGTCATTTACTTCAATATATATGCATGTGTTCATTAGCTAATATTTATTACGCCCTGGACTATACTCATGCGTGCCTACTTATATAATTATATGTTCTTAGTGTCAACCTTTCTGATTGGGTGTTGAGTCCTGATAAGTAGCTTTACATATCATCGTCAACGGTCTTGGGACCGGCATCCGTGGTGTAGTGGTTAGACCGTCTGCTCTGAAAACGGAGTGTGTGGTAGGTCGGTGGTTTAATCCCCGGCCACGTCAGATCAAAAGAAGTTATAAAAGTTGCACTCTTGGTTAACTCGGAGTCAGTATAATGTATCTGAGTGATATATTCGTGTAAACTGCGACATGGTGTCTCCGTGAGCTATCACGTTAAAAATCGGTGAAATACCCGATCTGGTACAATCAGACACACAAACATACACATTAAACGAATCCGGGAGCTCGGCATCACTCTCAGCAGTGGGGACTGTTCCACAGGGCTGTGAGGATAAGATGCAATGCTAGCATCACCCTTGGTTCGTCAGTACCAGCCGAGACTCGCAGGTTTCACAAAGCCACACTAGGTGTTCCCCTGCTGTAAAATCTGACCACCGCGATATAACTAAAAAAAATTTGAAAACGGCGTTAAACCCTAACTCACTCACTCACTCACTCACTCACTCACTCACTCAATAACACCAACCCACCCACCCACTCACTCTCACTCACTCACTCACTCACTCACTCACTCACTGACGAGAGTTGATATTGCAACATGTCTACAGGCGTGAAGACCAGAAGGACTACCTCGGCGCGCGGGAGTGTTACCAGCAGGCTGTGACTGTCGACCCCACGTCCAGGGAGGCCATAGCTACACTACAAGAGCTGGAGCAGAAACTGGTGAGATTTCCTGTAATGGCTGCCGTTAGGGAGATAACACTACTCTAGCATCTTACTCCGAAACTTGTATTTATCTAGCCTGAATCATACATTGAAAACCTATATCCTGTGGTAATTTGTTTAAAAGAGCTCCTGCAGGAGGAAACATATTCGATACCAGCGAATGTCTCAGCGAAGGTTCTCAAAGACACATAGTAAACTATTTCTTTTGAAAATTAAACTTCAACATGACTTTAATGTATTGTGATAAGTATCATAGCGTGCCCCACCATCCTCCCCATCATATCATTACCTGTTTTGGGGTAAATTGTCTGACCAGATGTTGGCAATCGCAGGAGCACAGGCATATTTGAAGGCGTACCCTCCACAGACGTAGGTACAGGGTTGCATCCTGGTATACCCTAATTCGTCACAGGCTTTTGAGAAAATAGGAAATCTCATCAAACCAATAGAAATCCGCTGAGTAATTTCTATACATTTTTTCTAGAGATCAAGAGTTATTATAGTTTAGACATATAATTGCTTTGATTATTTATTTATTTTATTTGTTTTTCTTATAAAAGGTACGAACTGGGGGCTCACGTCGAAAAGAGGAAGGAAAACGATCAAGAAGAAGTCTAGATGAATCACCACGGCAAAGAGAAAGAGAGAAATCACCCAGACCACCAAAAAACAGTAGACAATCACCGCAACAGTTTAGAAATAGGTCCCCTCAAAGATATAGAGATGATTCTTCCAGAAAATTTAGAGATGAATCGCCACAGCCTATCAAAGATGAATCTCCACGGCGTTACAGAAACAAGTCGCCACGACGATACAGAGACGAATCACCGGGCAGATATATGGACAATTCACCACGGCGTTATAGAGCCGAATCACCGCGACGATACAAGGATGAATCACCACGGCGATACAGGGACGAATCACCAGGCAAATACAGGGACGATTCACCACGACGATATAGAGCCGAATCACCGCGACGATACAAGGACGAATGGTCACGACGATACAGGGATGAATCTCCAAGACGATACAAGGATGAAGCCAGAGATGATCCAACACAAAGATTTCGATTGGATAAGACTACCGATAAGTTGGCCTTTCTGATTGAGCAGGGGAATCGAGAACAAAGGTATATGTCAAGAGTTGAGCCTTGAGATTAACCCTTACCGTGCGGCATAGTTTTTGGAGAAGTTTTCTTGAGTGGCGTATCCAGGAATTTTTTTAAGATTTCGATTATCCCAATTAATGCCTCACTCGTAAAGATGAAGGAGCAAGCATTTGCCCTATATTGTCGTAATCAATAATGGTAAAAGCAATTTGACATCTAAACTTCCTTAACTATAGTATTGTGTTGTGCTGCACTTATGTGTTGGATGTGTTTTTCTAACTTGTGTCCACCTTTTCCTCCAGGAAATCTGAAAGGAAGAGGAAACAAGTTTCTGAATCCGACTCTACTGAACCTCAAGAGAAGCAGCGACGCAGTACAACAGATTCACAGAAGAAACAGCGACGGGTCACTGACAAGACGACATCCGCGCTGGTACAGAAAAAAGCGGAAGAACTTGTAGACAATCCCTATGCCAGCATCTTCAGCAGTAAACATGAAACCATACCTGGTTTTGGGTCTCCTGAAAGGACTGGCTGTGAGGATACTTTCCCAGAAGGATTTTGCAATCCTCAAGATCCAAATTTTGTTCCGAGAATGAGACAATCTCGTGAAGAGGTCACTGGTGATAGAATTATCTTAACCCCTAATGTTGCCCATGCCTCCCATGGCGATTCCTCACCCAGTGAGTTTGACCTCAGTCATAGTCCAAAAAGTGCCAAGTCCTCAAAAAGTCCTTTCGATGAGGAAACTTTTTTGTATGGCGAAAATGCCTATACGTCACCACCAAAGCCACATAGTGCACGCAGGAAACAGAATTCTGGTGATTGGGAAGATAATGCCTCCAGGATGAAAGCCCAGAGCAGTTTCTCGCAAAGGGAAAGGAACCCGTCCATGTCACCAGAATGGGAAGAAAAATCTCGGAAGGTTGTAAGGCTGGAATCTCCTTTTCATAAAAAAATGGAAAAACGTAGATCAAAATCGATGAAAGAGCCAAGTTCAAGCTCCGATTCCAGTTCAGGATCCTCATCTGGTTCCAGTTCCAGTTCCGGTTCCGATTCTGATTCCAGTTCGGAGAGGGCAGTTGGAGACTACTATGAGAAACATAATATTCGCATTCCCAGAGGAATCAAAACAGATGCTAGTTTCCTGGATAGAGACTTTCTGGATGATTACAGTAATACCAAAAAGTCTAAAATGTCAAAGAATAGAAAACTTGATGTTGAAGGTGATACAGTCCAAGTTTCAAAAAGTTGGGAAAGGAGAAGTGGTGAGCAGAGCATGATTCGACAGACATCACTAGAGCATGAGTCAAGTTCTTCAAAACACAGCCAAGTTCCTGTGGGAGAGGAAAACATTGAAAGAAGTGTGAAAGGTGGCTGGAGGGCAGTGACTGGTGATGACGAAAACATACCAGAAATGTACAAATTTGAAGAACAAAAACAGTCCGAAAAAAGTAAATCAAAGAGAGGTGGAGCATCCACATCGTGGGACGTAGGGTCTCCAGAGAAGGTGCTTCAGGACGCAAGCATCACCTCCCTCAGTGAGAAGCTGGGGCCCGGGTCGGGAGACAGTGGACGACGCGTTGCAGCTGACGAGGAGAAGAAAGAGGCGGTCGACAACCCCCTCCTGTCTCGATCATTGTTCCATGTAGCCTCGCGATGGGACTCGCCACCAATCGAAGTCAAGCTCAAGCCTGATGCTAAAAAGTATGAAAACCTTCAAATCAGTGTTTCAACGACTGACATCACCAATAAGGATCCGAGCGATATTCACATTTTCTCCGGCAAACAGTTGTCGAAGTATCGAGCTGACAAGCATAAGGAAATGACTGATTCTGAAGATGATGAACTAGAACGCTTGTTTCAGAAAGAGAATAAAGGGGTGAAGAAAAGTCAGAAAAACTTTGTGAAGACTAAGAAAGAGAAGCCACGAGACATTCCTGAGAAAGAGGAGTTTAAGGACAGGAAGGGACTAGAAGAGAAGCTGGTTTCTGATAAATCTGCAAAGGAAATGAATTCTAATTACAAGGGTGTTGCTTCATCATCTAAGTCAAGCAGCAGAGACATGAAAGACAGTGTTAAGTATTACAAGGACGATCGCGATCGTGACAGTGACCGTTACAAGAGAAATAACGAGGATTATGACAGAGATCAACGTGAGAGTGACCGTTACAAGAGAAAGGATGATGATTATGATAGATATGACAGGCGCCAAAGTAGGGACAAAAGAATGAGTGATTACAAACATTCAAGAGACTATCAATACGACAGTGAAAAAAGACGAAGTAGTGGTGGATATTTTCGTGACAAAAGTCGTAACTATCACCATGACAACAGACAAAAAAGTAAAGAGGATTATTACGACTCCGATGATGACTATGACTACACACGACAAGATGTCAGACCACGAATTGGTACAAATCGAAAATGTGATAAGTACTGCAGAAAAGATCACAGTGACATAAATCTTGAAGAATATGGCCTCTCTAACAATGAAAAAAGTTTTGAAAGCGACCAAAAGCGAGAAAAATCCGGAGACCGCTTTAGTAAACGATCCACCTCCTCTTCATCTTTATCAAGGTCTCGTTCCAATTCCCGTTCTCATTCTAGATCCACATCTCGATCTAGATCAAGATCAAGATCTCAAAATAAACTTCTTGCAAGAAGGTTTGCATCCAGTTCAAAAAGCCCAACACCAGAAAAGGAAGTCTTCAGTTCTAAGACCAGTGTGACTAATGTATTAAAAAAAGAATCACTGGCGGTTGGAGAAGCGTCCGAGAGAACACCTAAAGACCCTAACACATCTTTACACGAGCTGGAGTCCTTTCTGCATGACCTTAAGGACAAGAAGAAACAGCAGTGGATTGCAGAGGGAAAGGTTAAAACTACTACTTAGCGACTTGAGTTAGGTAAAGATCAGGGGTTCCTTTGGACCGCGCCATTCATGCCTAGAAAAATGAAATTGCATAGTCAAATTTAAAACTTGCGCCTTTGGCGCAGGTTTTAAATTTGACTGTGCAATTTCGTATATACATAAACTCCATTGAATGATACTGAAACATGGTTACAAACAAGGACGCATTACGAAACGAGCAGACGGGCTATGAACCTACATACCTGTCTTTCTGAAGTAACCCCTAAGGGAGAACGAAAGTTGATTCTGAAAGTGATGTCGTACAGTGAGGACAGAGTGAAATGCTGGAACAGTCTAAAGAAGTTGATTTTGTCAGTGTCGTGGGGCAGTCAGGACAGAATAAAGAGCTGGAACAGTCTAAGAATGTTAATTAAGTGTCAACGTGCAGTGAGGACAGTGATGTTTTGGAACAGTCAAAGAAAGTTTTGTGTCGTGCAGGGAGGACAGTGAAATAGTGGAACAGTCAAAGAAAGTTTTGTGTCATGCAGTGAGGACAGTGATGTTTTGGAACAGTCAAAGAAAGTTGCGTGCATCGAGAACAGTGAAATGTTAGAACAGTCAAAGAAAGTTGCGTGTCATGCAGGGAGGACAGTGAAATGGTGAAACAGTCAAAGAAAGTTGCGTGCATTGAGAACAGTGAAATGTTAGAACAGTCAAAGAAAGTTGCGTATCATGCAGTGAGGACAGTGAAATGTTGGAACAGTCAAAGAAAGTTGCGTGTCATGCAGTGAGGGTAGTGAAATGTTGGAACAGTCAAAGAAATTTTCGTGTCATGCAGTGAGGGTAGTGAAAAGTTGGAACTTTCAAAGAAATGTCTTTATACACACAGGGTCACTGTGTTTACAAATGCCAAACTTATTGTTAAGTGTTTTTCCCCCTTGTTTTTCCCCCTTGTTTTTTCCCCAAGAAACTCTAAACTCATTGCGACAGTGATATGATTTATTGGGTTGTAGTGCTGCGCTGACTTTGTGAAACTAAACCCAGGCAGATAAACATTTGTCATGCAGGGATTTATTTGACGCATAAATTTAGGAGTCCCTAGGATTCACAACTAAAAATTTTAGGGGTCCCAGGCTATAACTTGGGGGTCCCACTCTGACACTGCTTCTTTGAAGTATTTTCTGGGCCCCGTTTCTCAATGTGATCTTAGGCTAAGTTTATCGTAGGTGATTTCTTAAACAATATTTTGTGGAGCTGTTGCTATAATAGGCTTACGATTGTCGTAGCGCAGAGATTGATTTGGAGCCGGTGCCGATTGGCATTTTAAAATATTTACTCCAAAGCGATCTCTGCGCTTCGAAAATCGCCAGCAAGAACACTGATTTTTGTGGTTTTCTTGTGTACCTTCGGACACACAAGTAAATATTTTGGCGTCCCTTGTCAAATTTTAAGCGTATGAGACGCAGATTTGTACGTCCAGTAAATCCCTGGTCATGGCTTGGTCTGGGGTGTCTGAGGTTCTTGATCTTGTTTCACAACTCCCCCATAAGACTCTCATAAGACTTGTCCTTGTCTACACCTTTAAAAAATATTATGATTTTGAAATTAAATTTTTGAGCACATTTTTCATTAATATAACACAAGTTTGTTCAAGTGGATTATAATCCAAAATCGAATATGGCTTTCAGTATACTATATGTACTTGCGTACATATGCACTTGAGTCCATATGCACTTGTATCTTTTTGTACTTGTTTTTGTAATGTTTGTATCTTGGCTAATATACACCACTAAAATATGGTTGCAGGTACCAGTCGAAGCTTGCAGTTTTTACTGCATCACATAACCACGATAGTGATGCAGGCTTTCCTCCTGCCGTAAACCTTGCTGCTGCGATATAACTGAAAAATTGTTTAAATTGATGTTAAAACCTAACTCACTCACTCACTACATGTTGCCTCATGGCTACCAAGATTAACGAGATATATTGTTGAAACCAAGTCTGTAAAGATGACAGGCCCCGTTCCTAAAAGTGTGCTTAGTGTTAAGACTATCGTAAGTCATTTTTTAAACGATGTCCTCTAGAGTTGTTTCTTATAGTCTTATGACTGTCGTAGCGCAAAGATCGATTTGAAACCGGTGCCAAATGGCACTGGTTACAAAGCAATATCTGCGCTACGACAGCTGTAAGCCAATGTTATATTTTAGCCCTTACGATCAACTTAGCCTAATATCGCTTTGAGAGACGGGGTCCTGGTGATTACAAATACTAAATTGCGTTGCTTTTTCTTCAGTCATGGTGGATGAAGGGGCAGGGTAGATCAGTGGTTAGAGCATGACATCATGTGTTCGAATACTGCAGTTTTGTCATTATATTTGGGAAAAAACGGTTTTACATGAAATAGAGATCAGTGCTATGCAGTATCAAATCTTGTATGTGATTATAGATTTTGTAACCATTGGTGTGGAATTACATTGTATGAAACTTGTCCAAGGACAAGTAAACAGATAAAATCTACTTGTCCACAGCTTAACTCTACTTGTCCGGGTTATATAGTTAAAGTGCTCTGTACTTGTCCGCGGACCAGCACACAAAAATGAAAATGTCTGTGTTTAAAATTTCCCGAGTCGGACAAGTCAGACATAGTAATTCATAGTTCCCACTAGCTCTGGAAAACCTGAAAAACCTGGACAAATGAATTATTTTTCCAGTCAAGGATTTATCAGGAAATTCAAAAATAAAAGTAAAATCAGGGAATTTTTTTTATTTATTGTCGAGATGTATTTCAAAATCTGTTCAAAAGGGTGTACAATGCAACCTATAATCCCTCAGCTGCTATTAGAGGCCGTGAACAAAAAACGTTTGGAAATAGGTTAAGACGACTGGAAAAGTCAGGGATTTAGGAATTTTGATGTTTAAAAAAAGTGGGAACTATGTAATTCCACACCTTTAGTAACCTTATTGGTGGTGCAAGCTTTCTTGCAAGAAATTTACCACGAAATAACATAAAACTGTTGAAAACAGTGTTAAATCCCTATAAAATATCATTGTTGGTAAAAATAATAGCAATAATGATATGAAAGCTATAATTCGGGTTGAATATTAAATAATCGTTATGTTTGGTTTGGGTTTTTTTTTGAGTCCACTGTAAAAATTGTATGAAGAAAATTTAAGTTGTTTTTAAAAAATGATCAACCAGTCCTTTTTTTCAAATTGGTTGTCAAGACGTTTGGTTTACAATCATGTTTTAGTGTTTAATCTCTTTGAATAATAATAATGGATGCATTTGTATTGCTGCAATCTCTAAAAGAAAACTCATTGTGCTGAATTGACATTATTTTTTGCATTTATTTCACATGTGATTTGATTTTTGTGTATTTCCGTATTTAAATACTAAGATGTTTTGTTTTCATCATGTTTTGTTTGAAGATTGACAAAAGCATGAGTTTTTCCCTCGTACTGTTGCACAACCTGTCTTGTGGTAATTTGTTTAAAAGAGCTGCCTTTTGGCAGCTCTTTTCAACAAATTACCACAGGATAGGTTTGCAATAGGTTTAGATTTGTTATAGGCAATAGTATTAACAAAATTCAACAAAACTCTCTGAAAGCTAAGACATCTTAACTTTCAGTTTAAATTTTGAAAGAAAGTCTTTCTTAGCTTTACGAGAGTTTTGTGACATCCAGAACTCCAAGGTTCAACGGGGTAGCTCTTAAAAAAGGAAAGGTGAAACAGATATGGTTATGAACATGACAAACTTTAGGGATAATCAACTTCCTTTATTGCACAGTAGCGACATTTCAGTATTGATTCTTATATCGTTTTCAGCTTGAAAAAAGTATAAGAATCTATACCGAAACATCGCTACTGTGCAATAAAGAAGTTGATCATCCATAAAGTTTGTCATATTCAGTACTCACAATTTCTAAAATGCCTCTCAAACAAGGTATGGTCATGTTGGTGAGAATACAATATATACACATTTGTTTTACACCACTATCATGTTTTTAAAGAAATTTAGAAA
>JAULCD010186439.1:0-10749 GCA_032361085.1 Calliostoma canaliculatum
GACTGTGGTTTTGTAAAGAGCTCTTATGAGAAAGAGCTCTTATTATGTAAAATGGGGTCACTCAGTGCTGTTAAAAACCTATCTTAGGATAAATTGTCTAAAAGAGTTCCTAAAAAGAGTTCTTTCAAAATAATTCCACTGGATATATTTTTACATGTCATTTATGTTAAAAATAATACAATAAAACGGGGACAATGTTGTTTTGAGCATTCTGAAAGTTTAGGATTTTTAACAAAAGAAGTGGTCCTCGTGTGGGTTGAGTATTTTACATATCTAGTTCCTGGGACCTGATAACATTGTACTTATTATCAGAGTATTGTATAACAGACGTTAAGGGTTTACCTGATACCAACAGGAAATTCACGACATGAACAATATTTAATACGAGGATAAATTGTCCTGAACCCCGTTCTTCAAACAGTTTTAGGCTAAGTTGAGAATATATTATCAGGACTGTCGTAGCGCAGAGAGCCTTTTGACACCAGTGTCAAACCTATTTCTGCCCTACGTCAGTCGTAAGCCTATGATAGGAAACAACTGAAAACGATGTTGTTTTAAAGCAATTACGGTCAAACTAGCCTAAAATTGCTTTGAGGAACGGGGCCTTGTTGTTTCAAGTAATAGGATTGACCCTTCAAGCACCTATGCATCTTTTACACTCATGATACCATCACGAGAACTACGTATACAGGAGCTCTTATAAACTAACTGCCACAGGATAGGTTTGTTTTAACCTTTAAAGCCATAAGCCCACTTTGTTCTATCATTGTCAAATTCCAACCAAAACAAGCTCTTAAAGACCTATCCTCTGGTAATTTGTTTTAAAAAAACGCCTATAGAAGCTCTTTTAAACAAACTACCACAGGACAGGTTTTTAACAGAACAGGATGGTCACAGTTTTTTTTTTTTAAAAACGCTACTTAATCAAATTCAGCACTGTAAGTGTTAACAGCACGGGGTGGTCACAATTTAACTTCTCCTGGAATCTATAAAGATTAATACATCATCACCAGCTCTTCAACTGTTTTGAATGGAGTGTGCGGTAGGTTCGAGGTTCGATCTCCGGCCGTGTCAGATGGAAAGACGTCATAACAGTTGCACTCTTGCGATGGTTTGTCGTAAGGTCTGGTTGGCTCAATGTTAGTATAATGTGTCTGAGTGGGATATTCATGTAAACGGCGACATGATTTCTCCGTGCGTTTTCACTTTAAAAATCGGTGAAATACCCGATCTGGTACAAGCAAGCACACAAACATGCATATAAAAAAGATTCGGGAAGGTCAGTGATACTCTCAGCAGTGGATAACAGGGATGTGAGGATAGGAGGCAATGCTTGCATCACCCTTGGTTCGTCAGTACCAGCCGAGACTCGCAGGTTTCACAGAGCCACACTAAGTGTTCCCCTGCTGTAAAATCTGACCGCCGCGATATAACTGAAAAATTGTTGAAAACGGATTTGAATCACCGATACTGATTGGCTCCCACAGAAGATATCGCGTGTATGAGATCAAGCGATATCCCCTAAAAGATATCATTACAAATTATGTCATTTTATTGTAGCGATATCTCTGGCATGACAACATACCAATTCCTCAATCATTGTGAAGTAACAATGGGCATGCAGCAGCAATGTTCTGACTCACGGCAGAAAATAAAAGTCAGTTATAAATGCCCAAAATCGTTGTCAACTTGTTTTTCTTTGGCAACTGCACAGTTTAAAACGATTTTTAATATTTGTGAACCAAACTCAGTTACCCATGTTTTAAGACGTCGTAAATTTACATCTGCTTTGTAAAACAGAGCGCAGATCAGTGGAGGAACTGAGCCCGTTCCTCAAAGCGATCTTAGGCTAAGTTGATAGCAAGTGCTAAAATATAGCATTGTCCCACGACTGTCGTAGCGCAGAGATCGCTTTGAAAACGGTGCTATTCAGCACCGTTTTCAAATCAATTTTTGCGCTACAACAGTCGTAAGACTATGATAAGAAACAACTACACAGGACATTGTTTCAAAAATCACTTACGATCATCTAACACTAAATGCTAAGATGGCTTTGAGGAACGAAGTCAAGAAGTGTGGCACAGCTATATTGTATTTGGGAATAACGACTTCTTATCTAAAAGTGTTGTCCCCGAATAAATGTTATCAGTTAGAAAATTAAGCAGCCAACAAAAGTTTTTCATGAACTGTTTTGTTTCAACTTACTTTCAGAACCCAGCTAGAACAAAAACAACATAGCTAAGATAATGTTAAATATAATTTTTTTGTTTTCGTTTCATGAATATTTTGCCATGGTAACCAAACACAAAACAATACAAACTTTTGTTCCAGCATCCTTGTTTATACATTCCATTGTCATTAAAATTCATTTTATGTTAAACTTGTTACAAACAATAAACACATAGACACAAAGTAACTAAATATTTATAACATATTTAAATGTTACAGTCCGTGTGTCTCTGAACCCTTAAAGCGTCGAACTTAGTAGGATGTAAATATGTGCACTTGTAACCTGTTCTGTGATAATTTATATAAAAGAGCTCCTGCCGGAGCTCTTTTAAATAAATTACCACAGAACGTGATTCATTACAATTTATAAGGTTAATTGACAAATAAAACCCGCAGCCTTTTATGAGTTAACAAAATTATCAAAGTTGCATCAATAAAAATACTCCATGTTATTTCGGCCTCAATGTGCGCATGTTTCGATTTGCAGTTGGCATAGGCGTCGCCATTGTCTAATAAAAATCTATCTATTTCTTGACTTCTTACGTCAGGTGTTAGTAAGAGACAAAGCACTGGTTTATTCATGGATTCAAATAAATTATACCTGTATTATCTTACCATGGTGTCACAAATCTCAACCAAAAAGTAAATCATTAAAAGCATGAGGAAACATGTGCTGTTGTGTTCATGCATGCCTGTTCCTGAAGTTCAATTGTGAAACACAACTAAAACTCGACGAATAGGTTTAATTTACATTATAGTCAATACCTTGGCCTTAACTTGTAACATTATCATTCAACTTGATTGTAAAGCGGTAAAGATTAATCGATATTAGTTTTTGAGACAAAGGTTAGAAACAAAGTTAATACAAATAAAAATATAGTGACGTCAAAAAAAACGTCATTAAATTTAACAAAGAAATGTTGTACCAATGCACATACCTTCGAAATTAAATGTAGTATGCCATAAGTATGCCATAACAAATCATTTTTTATTTGCTAAGGTCTGTTAGCAGGTGTATATTAGCACATATATAAGTTTAAGATCGTTTTGCAATTTTGACATTTTTAATTGCCAGTAATTATTTAATTAGATTTAAGAAATTATTTTGTTTTTAGTTTGACATTTTTGATTGCCAGCATTTATTGTAGGTGGTTTTGTTGTTTTTTAGAAATAGTTTTAATTGAACACACCAAGAACCGATGTTTTATTTTATAATCAGTATACTATGCAGTTTTCTTATAGCGTATTCGAAGCTAATAAGATAGTTGAATGGCACTATATCGTCTTGTAATCAGTTGAACATGTGACCCTCATGCAACAGCCTGTCCTGTGGTAATATATTTATACCACCTACCTGTGACCACTTTGTGCTGATAACAACCTATTAAGTAACAATTTGTTTAAAATCGCTTCCTTCAGAAATAACAAGATCAGGTTGAGATCTGGTGTAGATGCTGACTAGTTCATCACATTTATTCCAGCTTGCTGAACGACTGCTTGTGTCATCCTGAAGGAATTCAAGAAAAGGTCACCAAACAATAGGACCCACTTGCAGGGAGGGTCATGAAAAAAGGCTATTTGTAATGGAGGGCCATTAAATGTCACAAGCATGCTGGGAGGTAAAATCTTTTAATACACGATTGCACCTTGTAATAAATGACCAGACCCTAATGCGTTTACTTTGCGTGTCAGTATATAAAGACTATTATGATAAGGTGATAAATCTATCCTGTGATAATTTGTTTAAATGAGATCTTAACAGGTCTCTATTTAATATTTTGAAACAATGAAGTATTTACGCACTATTTTCTTTCTATTGGGTACCCAAACTGTACATTGGGTAATTCATTTCTTACCTCTATATGTTGTGTATTTAACTGAGTATTTCAAGACAATTCAAGGCAAAATATAATACATGTATCTCGTAAAATTCCTTCTTAGTAACTGGTACGTGTGTACGAGCTTGACAGATTTAACACCAGCGTAGGCAATCAAACCTGTATAATTGTTGCTTGAACATGTGTTATATTTTAGGTTACGCTGTCTGAAAAAGTAACATTTTTATCACCTAGTTTTGGTTAGTCTTGTGAGGGATTCGACCCCAACCCCTCGGTAAGGCACCAAATCGTCAACACTGAGCATCCCAGCAGTTGTGCACTGTTCTTAGCAACACCATGTTACATAGCTTTAACTTACTATTGGTGTATATTACATATGCACAATTAAATATTACTCTATCATTAAAATTACACACATACACAGTTTGCCCCGGAAACCAGGGCCCTGTTCCTCAAAGCGATATAACGCTAAGTTGATCTTGCTAAAATATAACATTAACTTATGACTGTCGTAGCGCAGAGATCGCTTTGGAACCGGTGCCATTCGGCACCGGTTCCAAATCGATCTTTGCGCTACAATAGCCGTAAACGTACAATAAGAAACAACTCCATAGGACTTTGTTAAAAAATCACGATCAACTTAAAACTAAGATTGTTTTGAGAAACGGGGCCAAGTACGAAAATTAAAAATTCCACACAACTAAAGTTCAAGGGTTAATGTGTGATTAACTCAGTCGATAAAGTTTTGACAACTTATTTGTTATGCCACACTTGCCATGTTTGACTCCAGTCAAGTTTTTCACGACCAACACAAGTTTTGTTTTCTTTTTTTTATCTTCAGGTAACTCGAATTACGGTAGCATAACCGCATGAATGAGCAAGTTAAACGAAAAGTCCCCTCAATGTTTATATTTACATTTGTTGTCACAGGGGTAAGGATTTTTCCACTGTGTCATGTGTCTACGTGTTACGCTTTCTGTCGTGTATTTATAAAAATCAACAAGTCAGAACATAGCCCCACGATCCCTCATTCCCTGGAAAACTCTCACAATAGGTCCGGAGTTGCAGTGTGCATTACGTGGATCATATTTCAAATTTTCCAAGTAATGGTAATGAGTGTTCTGTGTTGATAAACGTTTTACCTATTTTTACTTAGATATACAGGTAAATTTCCACAAGCTAATGAATAGTAAACATACACACTGCTATACAAGGAAACTGTTGGGTCACTCATGACACGCCCTGGGTCACTCATGCAAAACATGAAGCTATATGTGTTGTACGACGAATTATGAAGGGAAATCCCCTTGTATTTTCTCTCGCGGTATGTAGTACATATACATTTCGATGTGCAATATTTGTTGATATCCCCTTTCAGTTTTTCTATGTCATCTTGATGTAATGGAAAAATTCAAGTGTCCAACAGCGGGGCTGGATTTTTGCCAATTTCGAACAATCACAGCCTCGTATTTTTGTGCAATTTAGATCCATTAAAATATTTAAGTAGGAACCTCCGTGGTATTAAAAGCCTAATCTGTTGCGATTTGTTGACAAAGAAGCGCCATGCATTAGCTCAAGGTCGTTCTTTAATAGTACCTAGAATAAACTATAACTGCACGTGGAAAGTCCAACTCTAAAAGGCCGGGCCACACCGACGCAGCGCGCCAGCAAGTGCCTTTCCCAAAAATTGCAACAACGATAAATTCGTTACCACCCCACACTAACACGTAGGTGTTAGTGTGGGGTGGTAATGAATTTATTGTTGTTGCAATTTTTGTTTGGTGGCATTTGCTGGCGCGCCGCGCCAGTGTGGCCCGGCCTTAAGAGTTGGACTTTTCACGTGCGGTTATAGTTTTGATCTTGCTCCTATCATTACAATGTACGTGGTTTGTCAGGGAGTAACAGAGGTAGTAGCACCCCATGTGTGTGATAATAATACTCAGGAAACAGTTAAACGCTACCAATTGAAAAATTATTCAAATTAGTTAGACATGTTACTGAAACAGTGGCCGCTTTATTGTAATTCTTTATTACTTCATATAAAAATACAACATAAAAGTTTAACAAAATTTTCCTCATCACGTGAGGTGTTAACCTTTTGAGTGCCGAAATTTAATTGGACAAAGACTGTGCTGTTGAAAACCTATCCTGTGGTAATTTGTTGAAATGAGCTCCTGTAGGAGCTCTTTTCAACAAATCACCTAAGGATAGGTTTCCAACAACCAAACAAGATCATGATGACAAATGTTCAACTTGGCAATCTAAGGGTTAAAGGAATATTAGTTCAGTTGAAGTTTTCCTACATAGATGACATATCAAATAATATTCATTAACCAATCGACGTTTGTTAATAATTTTACGTCGGAAAGTTTTAGAGATAAAATCCCCAGTTTATCCTCATAAAGCTAAGAGTTTGTGTTAACCCTCGCAGTGCTGCTGATACAGTGCATTTGAATGTTTAATGTGTAACCGCGGGTTGGAGAAATCATATTTGTTAGTTTGAAAGGTTTTTTATTTGTGTAAGCAAACAGTACAGGAGATATTTCTGTTGTTGTCCTTGTAAATTAAGCTATATTCTGTAAGACCCCTCTGCGTATTCAAAACAGCCTGACATCGACGTTGCATTCCATTAATCAAAATCTGAAAACTGTTTTGAGGAATATTAGTCCATATCTGGATAAGTGCATTTTCAAGCTCATTGTGAGTTTTGTGGAGGTCTTTGATGATGGGAAATCCGAACCTAGAGTTGGTCCAAGACGTGTTCTATCGGATTCAAATCAGGGGACACTGCTAGCCAGGGAATCCTTGTGGTTGTTTCCTGTTGCAAGTATTCGTTGACAATACGTGCCCGGTAAAGTCGAGCATTGTCGTCCATCAGAGCAAAAATTTGGACCTATGGCGCCTGCAAATGGCCTGACATTTGGATCGTGGATAGTGTCCTTGTAACGCTGACCGGTCATGGTGCTCCTGAGAACCATCAAGTCTGTGCGACCACCATGACAGATATCAACCCATACCATCAGGAAACCGCCGCCAAACCTGTCATGTTCCAGTACTGTACAATTGGCATAACGTTTTCCCTGTTGACGCCAAACACGTACGTCTCCTGCCATCATGAAATTCAAGGCAAAACCGAGATTCGTCTATGAACAAGACTTTATGCCAGTGACATCTTTGCCATTGAAGGTGATCCTGACACCACTGTCTTCTGGCTTGTCTGTGTCTTGGTAGGAAATGTGGTCATACAGCTGACCGATGTGCATGTAGACCCATTCCGTGTAAACGATTACGAACTGTTTGGGGTGTGGCATTGACCCCTGTGGCTTGCTGAAAAGCTCTATTCAGCCTGACAGCATTAAGGAATCGATTACGACGAGTTAAAACACAGAGACATCGGCCCTGTTGCGCTGTTGTTGAGCGCGATCTGCCACTTCTTGGCCGTTCACGAGCATCATTTGTTGCCTGGTATCGAGCCCACAAACGGGAAATAACACTTTGTGACACACCCATGGCAACACCCACCCTTCTTTGCAAATGTCCCATTTCAAGCATACCCATACGATTTGCCTCATCAGTAGTTAAATTGCGTCGTTTGGGCATATTCAGTGTTTCCAGTTGCTTACAATCGAATATGTGTGTCGTAACTTTCAAAACAAAACAAAATGTGCCAATGCTTCACACTTCACCATATGGAAATTTCAACTCATGACCATACGTCACGCAAATTTTTGTCGCATGAAACGCTTGTGTCGTACGTGCAAAGACGTGTTGCATGTGTATCACCTTTCATATAGGTCACATGACACTGTACAATCGTTCGATTACTTTATTTTGCTTTGATGTCTATTTTATGACCCATTAATCTTGTGTTCTTAACTTTTTTTGTCCAGTATATTAATAAATAAAACATATCGTAATAATTTATCAAAACACGAGTGCAACTAGTTACACATGTTCTATTTTTCTTTTGATAAAATGTTAAGTTAAAAAACAGTATTAATTATCATTCACCTGATGGAGGAGCAAGCGTATGCCCCGAAACGTCGTGAACTTACGAACAAACCAGAAGTTGACATCCAAAAAATCTTGAACTAAGTCTTAGTTATACTTGAATATCACAACTATTGGGTTAAAACGCTATATGTCAAAACAATTCATTACAAAATCCCGTAAACAAAGTTTTCAGAAATGGCTGTAAATGCGGTTGAGTGGTTGCTGTGTGGTTTCTTATAACTTACACTGACATAGATCAATTTGTACAGGGTGCTTTCTTCTAGGCTTCGAATGAGTTTAATACGTGCGCCAATTAAAATGGCGACAATGAAGGTATTCTCTGGACAGAACACCAACTTTTAGAAAAATACCAGATCAAAGAAATCAAAATGGTTTTTAGATCATGTTGCTGTTATTCCTTGATTCTTGACTGAATAAGATAATAGCTGTTAAATTGTTTATTAAGTAAGGTGCGACATTTCGGAGAATATTCTTGCATCGTTGTCAAGAAAGCTTGACAACAGTACACGAATATTCTCCGAAACGTCGCACCTTACTCTCAAAAAATTGCCATCCATACATATTACCTAGTTATTTGACACCAGATTCCTAAAGTGTCATGTACACATATAGACATTTAGTCACTTATTATCTAACTTCTGAAATGTAAATTAATGTAATATCCTGATTTAGTTCGGAATGGTAACTTTCCACCATGTTCTTCAGTGGAAACTTACCCGCGTTAAGTCGTGCGGAACATACACAATGGCGTATTGATAACTGTCTGTCTATTGTTGAACCGCCATTCACACGAAATGATACATTTTTGGCTTTGTTCTATTGTTCGCTCAAGAACGTAAAACACAACACAACTTGATCTATGACTAAATGTTATTACTATTGACATTTATTTAATCCAAAAAATAACTAAATACTTATTTAAAAATTCTTTTGTACATTGTATCAATTCATTTGTACGCTATGTCGTTGATTTTTCTCGAGAATATAACCACATACTTATTAATACTCTTGTGTATGTTATACTAAATGTTTTACAGGTTAGCGCTATACAGCGTTAGTTTTTCCCCGCAATACTTATAAATAAACCTTTTGTATATATGTTGTATTTGTTTGTTTACACTTTTGTCGCTGCACGGTGTCTATTTTCCTCGGGAACGGAAAACACGAGTCTCTTAAACGTGCAGAGAAAGAGAACATTCTTTGAAAGCCCTCGGTTTTATTTGTAGAAAATAAACACTTCGATTTTAAACAATAATACCAAGGCATACACATAGAATGGTGTGGAAATATTCGTGATCAGTACATTAACAATCGGGTTTTCAAAACATGTCAATTTCAAAGCAGGGCATGACTTATACTAAAGCGCTTATAAATCCTATGTAGATTTTAATATGTTGAATTCCACGTTGAGTTGTCAATATCATATGTATTGTTTTACGTGAAACCTGAGGCTGATGAAAAACCCTATTCTGTGGTAATTTGTTTAAAAGAGCTCCCGCTTCGAGCTCTTTTAAACAAATTAACACATGATATATTTTAACAGCAAACGGTGGTCATAATTTTATTCCTACGAAAATTAATTTAGCGATCTTGTAGTTAAAAATCCTCTTAAACTTACTCAAGCGCAGATCAAACTTTCACAAGTAATTCTCCTTAAGGTACATATCATATTAGGTATATGGCCGCTTTCAACAATATAATTGCCACGCAGCGACTAATTTGCGGCAGGAGGAAAGCCCACACCACTACGGTTGCTAGGTGATAACGTGAAACCTGTAAATGGTTCTTGACAAATGTGGGGGATAAAATGTTGCATGATTACACCCCGTTCCCACTGCATGTTTTAAACCGTATCTATGACAGGGACAACTTCAAACACCATGGGTCGGGTTCGAACCCACAGTGTCTGTGTAACCCAGTGTGCTACCCACGACGCTTTACGGCCTCAGGAAAAATATAGTTATGTGTAGCTCGACATGAGGTGTTTGTAACTGTTAAACTTTATGTTAGTAAGTAATGTTAATATAGTAATAATTACTCGTGTGAACGTCCTAATAAGAGGTGTTCTTTAGTTTAAAATAATATTTCCACACATTATCAAGTATCTACTTCAGTGTGATTCACTTATTTCGGCTGAAAACTTCACTTCCCTGCTCATTTTACTGGCCAAATCTAAAACTAGGCTCCTTTAAGATTTTTTTAAAAAGAACAAATCACATTGCGAGAGTTTTTAACAGTACATGATGGTAACAATTTTAAGTCCAACTGAAATTCGTTGAGCACTTTAAAAGTTGAAAGTTGTCCTCATTAGTAAACAATTATTAACCAAAATATATTTTTTGTGGTAACGTGACCTTTCTAACAGTTTGTGATCCTGCTAACTAAAAGGGACAAATCATTTGGTAGTTGAATACCTACTCTGTGACTACATTATAAACAAAAACATGTCTTTTTATTTATTAGAAACCAGTAAATCTATTACCGTTCCACAAGGTGTTCTTAGACCAAGTTGATCGTAAGAGCTAAAGTAGAACATTGGCTTACGACTGTCGTAGCGCAGAAATCGAATTGGAACAGTAAATCTAGTACCGTTCCACAAGGTGTTCGTAGACCAAGTTGATCGTAAGAGCTAAAGTAGAACATTGGCTTACGACTGTCGTAGCGCAGA
>JAULCD010186550.1:0-10748 GCA_032361085.1 Calliostoma canaliculatum
GCTATGCACTTTTCAAAGAAAAACTTGTTTAGAAACTTTTTAGAAAGTTCACAGTTTAGAAACGAGTTTTGGCATTTTAAACCAAATCTACCGGCTTAATGGTTACGTTTATGACGTCGTAAAGTTATGACGTCTTTGTGAAACGGAAACTATGATCACAACTGTTTGATAACTGTCTTAAAATAGGGTTTCCCGGCACTGTAGCTTAGCTGTTTTAAATGTAGACCGAATAATAAGATAACTCTAAACTTTGTTAGTCTTTGCATTCATCATCATGGGTTGTATGTCGGTTAACAAAAACTATATCTTGGGGGTAGAATCAAGATAAAAAGATAAATACACCTCACTATAGACTGTACTCCTGTGTCATTTTAGACAAATAGCTACAGATAAACAGTTGATGACAGATGCCAACTTTTTACATACCCATTCCAGAGTGTCAAACATTTTTCATTTTTAACTGGACAGATTAAAATGAAAATTTTTCATGAAATAAATTACTATCCAATACGAAAATAGATATTTGTATCTCAGCTATTCGCGACAAGAAATTCTGCGTAACATAGGAAGAAAAATCGGTTTTTAAACATCGCATCTTAAAGTTGTTATGCGTGTATGTTATTCATGTTATCCAGTTAAGACACTCTCAGGCACAACCCACTTGTAACTATCACACTATGCCACTTGTAACTATCACACCATGCCAAGCCTACGTAACACCAATCTGATTAAAACCAGTCATTCCATAGTGTCAATCCATAATATTTCAATTGATAGTTAAAAGTGTTATTTTACTCACTGTGTGACAGACTTCCCAAAACAAATAAGAAACTAATTTTAAGAAAACCTAACTTCATTATAAATTTCAATGTTCTCATCTTTCATTGCTAGACAACCGACGACAGGCGTCAACAAGACCGCGCAGTTCTCGTCTAACGGATTTGGTTTACAAATGCCAAAATCGTTGTAAACAGTGCTTACCAAAGACATACTGCACAGTTTACAACAATTTTCGTTTGCAAAAGCCAAAATCTTTTGAACGTAAACAGTTGACAATGATATTGCCAATTGTTTAAAATTTACGAATAAATTCGTTGTTTTTCTTTGGAAAGTGCACAGTTGACAAGTTTTCTGTTTCGAAAGTGCACAGTTTACAACAATTTTGTCATGTATAAGCTGAAAACATTGGTCAAGTGCTGGGTTCATATTTCAAAGACACAGATTTAATGACGAGTCGATGTATTTTAAGCTACGTTCACATACATCTGTGACAAGTAACAGCTCGTAGGAAGGAAACGCAAAATCCGGACATCGATTTTCCTAAAGGACAGAATCTTGGACGATGTAACGACTGTGCTCTGTCGCATTAATAATTTAATGAAGGTGTTTCTATGTATGGTTATTGACAATAACTTACCCAAGTACATACACAAGTAATATTGTATCTGGTCCCCGTTTTACGAAGAGGTCATAACTTTACGACGTCCTAAACCATGTCACTGGGTTAATGAATTTGGTCTACAAATGCAACAAAAATCGTTGTAAAATGTGCACTTTCCAAAGGAAAACTTTTTGGGGAAAGTGTACAGTTTACAAAAATTATTTTGCATTTGTAAACCAAATCCATTAACCCAGTGACATGGTTTCGGACATCGTTAAGTTGTGACGTCTTTGTAAAACGGTCCCCAGATGTAGATAAATCGTCTTCGTTGCTGAGTCGTGACGATTCTATGTTAATTCTCACACTGGTATTAAGCCAGTGACATAAATTGCAACACTTTTTGTTACTCAGCAACGACGCTTCGATGTAGATTTGTATATTTTTATTAAGCAAGTAATAACTATGCCACTCAAATAAGCCAGACTTGTCAATCATAGAACGTGTCTGAGATACCCTCGGAAAAAGCGGTGTCACACTTGACAACCACCTCAATCTTTATTTCCTACTGAGGAGGCCACAGGCCTATAGTGCATGTCAATATACATGACAATATACATGACAACCACCTATCACACTGCTATTAAAATTAACACTATCCCAAAAAATTGAAAAGGATAATTCAATCCTTTGTCAATTTGAAATCCTGTAATAGTTTTAGTATATGATTACTTAAATATAATTAAAATCAGAAGTTTAAAATTAATTACCTACTTTTAATTGATGTTCAATGATAGATCCACGTGTAACAAATATTTTGAAGTCTTTGCTGCTTGCTAGTTCTTCCAAGGTGGTAAATGGTATCGTTTCTTTTGGTATTGTCAGGAATGCGATGAGATTTCCACTGTACACTGCGGTGACGATGACACAAAATATCCACCAAAACGCATACACAAATTTTCCTGACACCGAGCTTGGAGTCCAGGTCGTTCCTAAGGTTTTTAAGATAATTAAATAAAGTGTGAGTAATTGTTTTTGAGCAAATAAAACATAATTATTTGTATTACCACTGGTTTCGTTTTATTTATTCATTTAAAAAATTTTAAAGGTGTCTAAGCACTAAATATTAACTAAATTTAAGAACAACTGCTCCCTTTCAATTAAAAATTCATTGTACCAAATACTTACCACATATCTTTCAATACTTTCGTCAACACAAATTTTCGGTCTTGTTTTAAAATATTAAACTATAAACCACGAGGCCAAATGAAAACATATGTTGTGGTTCCGATTACCAGACCTTGTCCAGAAAAAAGTGCCTAACCAAACTGGTTTATCAGCATGATAACCAAGCACTTACATTATATCATCTGCTACTAATATAACCATGTTTTATCTTATCAAAGTTAAATGTCAGAGAAAACATATTTCAATACAAAATAATATCTATTTACTTACCCTACATTTGGAAGTAATGTAATCGGAACCATAAAATTTGTTTATTTTTGTTGACTTAATCAAGGTGCTTAATAAAGAGATTACAGTAAAACATGAAAAACAACTAAATGGGTCCTTTGGAATTAGTTTGTGGGATATGTATTTCGTTATATCTATTTTGGTTTTGCGACTTTAAACAAACAACGGTAACCGCAACATCTTTGCAACATTACTACATGTACATACGGTACGGTGATAAAATATAGCTGTAAATAACTTGAACATTTTAGGCCGATTACTTGCAACATTAGTTTCTCTACCGCTTTTCAACTTTGACTAGACACTTATTAACACTGAATTTCTTCCTGAGCACTGAACACCTATTGGGGCCCGTTTTACAAAAACTTCATAACTTTACGACGTCCTAAACCATGTCATTGGGTCAATAGATTTGGTCTACAAATGCAAAAATGGTTGTAAACTGTGCACTTTCCAACACGTTTTTCTTTGGAAAGTGCGCACTTTACAACCATTTGTTGTATTTGTAAACCAAATCCATTAACCCAATGACATCGTTTAGGACGTCGTAAAGTTATGACGTCTTTGTAAAACAGGCCCCTAGACCGTAGATCTGGTACGCTACATATGTTTGTTCGTTACACAGAGCTTATTATTACGTTTTACTGATAATTTATGAAGAAACAATTGGGACTATCAATTTAGTTTCCTATATTCGGTGTTCCGTTGTGACCGTGTTCGTGTAAGCGTGAACTACTGTATTAACACCTCTAGGGCAATGAGTTCGGTTTTAAACTACGAAACTTGTTGTTAACTTTGCATCTTCCAAACAAATGTGTTTGTCTTTGATAAGTATACAGTTTACGGTTTAGCATTGTGTGTATATATTAACCCAGTGCTATTTACCCTGATGCAATGGTGCCGAGATACCGGCAACAACAATCGATGACATGATGTTTTCAGTCTGCTCCGTAAACCTTTCTTGTGATGACCTCTTGTTCGTCTTCTCAAGAAATACTAATAATCCGAAACACCACATTGATGCCAAGAAGCCACAGACATACACCTCCCACTTGAAGCATGAAACAAGAGACGCCCAGTCACCTCTTTCAGAAAACAGTTTCCTGTAGAAAATTTGGTATGGTGAGGTCAATGTTAGGTGGGAAAATGTCATGAATTTCGTTCTGTCATATAAACGTCCATATGGAATAATTGACAGGTCAATTTCCTGTAAAAAAACACATAAACTGTTAAGGTGACAATATGCGTTTGTTTTGTTTATTTTAAATAAGTAAATAAGAAATTTGATACTTTTAAAAAATGTCAACGTGTGTAAGTAAGTACGTACATTTGTAACCACCATTCCAAGTAAACCTGTCCAAGATGAATTTGGCAGTTTTTCACCCCAAATTTTATCAAGTGGTTCTTTGAACTCGTAGCTGAAAGACAAGATGCGCGTGATGTGACAACTTTATTTTCTTCTTAAATAAAAAAAAATGTATTCACATTTGAACTTTTAACTCGGAGTGATTGATGCTACCAAAAGTCAAATGGATTTTACTTTGCTTAGTAGGGACTTTAGAGTATAGATTTTAACACCTTTATCAAACGTGCAAGTCTTTTCACAGCTACACAGGAGTGTTTTGGTGTAAATTGTCACATCGTTATTAAGCAAGTATTTCTATAGCGTTTTGGGGGAAAATTGTTTCTCCGTTATCAATCAAGTAATAGCTTGACAACGGTGTAATTTCAAATTCTGAATACCTCTTTAACAATGTATGAGTGATGTTTTTCAGTAAACTTTGCAAATAGTAGTAAATGCGTACAGAACATTGGCACTCTATGTTCAAATATTTCTTACATAAAGTATCAAGGACATAAAATAGAGAACACTGAAAACACATAAAACTATCTGCTTTTGTGTATCGCAATATGTAAGGATTTTAATGCTTGGAAAGGGGAGTTTGGGGGATATGTTTATGACCTTTTATTATTCAGCAGTTTTCTATTGCGGAAATCTCATCAAACCATTAGAAAAACGCTAAATAATGTCTATACATTTTTTCTAGTGTTAATTAATACAATAACCAGTGTTCCAGTTTTTGTCAACGCAAATCAAACTTGAAAGGTTGTTGTTCCATAAATAATACTGACCTGAAGTTCAATGATTGACTCAAATCATCCATTAGATCCTTGCATACTTGAGTAAAATAAACTGTTGAGTTTTCTGACAGGGGGGATTTTCTGCAGTAGCTTGTCCACTGAAAAGTACATGTAAATATGTACCGTTTCAGTTAAAATTAATTATGATCAACATAGTATCTACCATCTTAAATGAATTTATACCTCGGCTCATTTAGGTCATTATTATCGTTATATTCACATCAGATGCCACAAATGAACGCCCAGGACCATAGGAGTGGTTTGACAAAGATAAACTTAGTAAATATATTTAACGGTCATTGAACACGTTCTTTGATTTTTTAACGAAACACTTACAGGAAGCTAGTGTTTAGTTAACTTTACCTCACGAAGTTTTGTTGAATTTTTGCTTCTACCAACGAAAAGTAAATTTATCTAGTGCTTTGTTTAGTTATATGATTTAATTGATAGATTTGTCAATATATTACGTCACAGCCAAAACCCTTAGATGTTTTATTTCCTTTAAAAATTGAACATTACGACAGAATAAATTTTTAACATCACAAGTGGTCCAATTTTTAGCCTCATTACAGTTATGTCGTTAAAAATAAACATTGAAATTTGTTTGGTAAAATATATAGGATAATGTTCTTACTTCCATAGCTCCAACTTTCAGTTTTCTGCCATTCAACCCATATGCAATGTTGGGGAATATACTCCCCGTTGTGTACGTTGTGTTCTGCTTTAAGGGAATACATCCTCGACTTGACCATTGTCGACCTTCTGCTGTCCAGAGTAACGTTTTCACAGATAAACTGTCGTCGTCATAAGCCTTGTATCAAAGTACAATTTTAGTATTTAGCAAACCAAGTTTACAGTTAACTTAAGGCCAACTGTTTTTCCTTTTTACGGAAGCCGTTTCACAAAGATGTCGTAAAATTACGACGTCGTAACTCATTTCACTGAACCTAAATGTATGGTTTAGGTTTTTAAATATCACAAACTGTTGTTAACTGCGCAATTTCTAAAGAAAAACAACTTTTATTTTGAAAGTGCGTAGTTCATAAAAAATTAGGCATGTGTAGACCTAAACCATTGGCTTAAAAACGGTACCCAGTGTTATAAATGTTAACTGAAACTGGCTGTTAAAACGTATTTTGCGGTTAATGTTATAACAAAGCTCCACAGAAACTCTTTTAAACAAATTAACACATGACAGGTATTTAACAGCACAAGGTGGTCACAACAATTGAAGGCTTGAAAAGTCAGGGGATTTATGTAGAGTGAATTAGGTATTCCCTAAAATGCGTTTACTGTTGTTCTGTTAACTGAAACTTACATAGTAATTGGTATGGTTTACTTTGTACACTTTTTAAACAAGTTTGTCTTTGTAAAGTGCACTATTCAAAACGATTTTCGTAATTGTATACAAAATTCATTAGGCTAGAGTTCATATTATAAATATATATGCCAACAAAACTAGAACATATAATAACGCCTTTTATAAAATGTATAATTAAATGCCTATACCTGTCTGCTATGTTTCATGACAATAACTACATTATCGATTTTAGTTTGTAGATGGGGTATTTCCTGGTAATCAGCAGGAAGACAAATAAACAGCCATCGAGAAAAGTGGCGAAGAAGTGACCCTTGTCCATGAATGTTGTCAATTCTTGATATCTGCAACATATGCGTACATGTCTGGATATAATACTGCTATAATAAACTCGATAAGTATGTTAACAATGATTATATATATTATTGGGAAAAAAATTACTTGTTTACTTATTGTTTTATTGATATTAATTCTTTTAAAGTGATAAGAACGTGATAAAGATCCTACTAAGATTTTAAAACGTTAACTGCTTTAGTGTTTTGCCAACACTTTGGAGTACATAATAAATTCTCCGAGTGTCTTTTAAAGTCAAAACACGAGTTGATAAAAGTTTAAAACTCCAAAATTTGTTATTGTTTACAATTATCTGTGAAAAACCGTATACTATTTCTTCACAATGGTGGTTACATGGTTTATATCCGGGCCTCATTCCTCAAAACGATCTTGGAGTATGTTGATCATTAGTGCTAAAATATAACAGTGACTTCCGACTGTCGTAGCGCACAAATCGCGTTAAAACCGGTGCCAAACGGCACCGGTTCCAATTCGATTTCTGCACTACAACAGTCGTAAGCCAATGATAAGAATCAACGCCACAGGACACTGTTTCAAAAATCACTTAAGATCAACTCAGCCTAAAATTATTTGAGGAACGGGGCCCAGACCAGTTAGTCCAGGTGCTCCAAGTCCAAGTATTCTCTGTTTATATTTTGTTATCTGAACTGTTATATTTAATGTTTTTAATGTGTTTAAAAAGCAAATTTAGTGTTTTGTCCAAAGCCTCAAAGCGATCTTAAAATTGAGATATCGTTCGTGAGTTTTGAAACATCGTCCTGTATAGTTGGGTTTTTTCTTATCATAGGCATACAACTGTCGTACGCAATCTGAGTGAGGTAGGGTTTAACGTTAGGTAGGGTTTAATCATATTGCGGCGGTGAGATTCTACCTAATGTGGCTCTGTGAGACCTGCAAGTCTCGGCTAGTACTGACTAACCAAAGGTTATGCAAGTATTGCACCCTATTCTCACAGCCCTATTGAACAGTTCTCCACTGCTGAAAGTGATGCTGAGCTCCCGTGTGTGTGTGTGTGTGTGTGTGTGTGTGTGTGTGTGTGTGTGTGTGTGTGTGTGTGTGTGTGTGTGTGTGTGTGTATGTGTATATATATATATGTGTGTGTGTGTGTGTGTGCCATATCGGGTTTGTCACCGATTTTACGTAGAAATCGATTTGGAACGATCGTGAGCCTTACGACCAACTTAGCCTTAAATTGCCCTGTACCCATAAAAAGTAGTCATCTTGACAAATTGAGCAATTCCCGAATAAAATAAGGAAGTAAGCATAAGAACTAGGTCAGTAAGTATAATTTTAAAATATCACATTTGTTGTCAGCTGTGCATTCTCCAAATTACCTAATTTTCGTTGAAAAGTGCACCCTTTGCAACCATTTTGACATTTGAAAGTCTGCCCTTGGTCCAGCGATGCTCTAAAGAGTTTTGTTAAACTTCTAGCATTAACTATGTTGGTGTCTTTACTGTGTTTATATTACAAACTCCATACCATGTCCAGTACCCGTAAAAGGCAGTCATCTTGACAAATAACCACGAAGTTCAGCAGTGCCCGGAAACTGCTAATTTTCCTTGTTTTGAGCACTTGTTTCATTATCTTGGGCAAAACGTCTTTAAGCACGGCAAGATCAACTGTAAGAAAACTGATCCGTTGTTGTATTGTCCAGGTCTCTCTGATATCATTCAGTGAGCTGTCTGAAACAGTTCGTTATTGATTTTGGTTGAAAATAACAGTGTCATATTTTATCTATTGAGTAAGTAAGTTGAGTTTACATATGATTAAATTTAGTAAAATGTGCGACTTTTAAAAAAAGCCGTTTGTTTACTCATTTCTGTGGAAAGTGTTCAATTCACAACAAATTTGGCATTTTGTATATAATAGGTTCAGTTTGCAAAAGGTTATTTGTATACTGTGTACCTTCTGAAAAAACCTTGATAATTTTCCAAAGATGTACGTCTAGAGGCTGCACATTATGCGTTAATTGCGTTTTGGTTAACATTTCCACTCTTATCCTTGTTTGAATCTGGTTTCTTAAAAAAATTAAAATTATTTTTCAAACGCTACGTTTTGTTTGTTTATTATAATTTTTAATTATCTCATTGAACTGATCATTTATTCAGTTGACTGGTTAACATGACTTGTCCATTTCCTACTTGCTGCAAACGATTATGGCTATCTACATTTTAAAATTTACATCATATAAAGCTAAATGTTCTGAGTATTTCTTATGGTTTTTTTAAAAATGTATTTGGTTTTTGTTTCATAGGTTCTGTGTAACTGTTTCAAATTACATACCCAGTGGATAATCTTGCAAAAATGCTACTGTAGATCCGGCAGGAGATTTTACCAATTGTAGGATAGACGCAAATTTGTCTATTCTTCTTATCCGACTTGTATTACCTAGTAATAAATTGAAATCATTTTAGTACATACTTTTTTTAAAAACAAACTAACCCTTATTAGTGCCACTGGACCCATAAATGTGAGAACCGTGTTATGCAACTAAAACTAAATAAAAAATAATTCTGTATTTATGTGGTAATAGGTATAATAGGTATTACTGTAGCATAATTCAGCTGTTTTGTTTTGTTTATTTCAGGGTTGTTGTATTTTTGTTGTTGTTGTTTGTTTTGATTTTTGCTTTGGTTATTTATTTTTGTTTGTTTTAGGGTGTATTACTGTTGGTGTTTTTTTGTTGTTTTGTTATTTGTTTATTTGCATTTGGCCACAAACAAGTATTAGAATGCAGTCCAATAATACCAACGAATTTACAAATAAACCACTTTTTGGAGAGAAAAAAGAAATAATCATTTTTTGGTGTTTAATTTTCACTTTAATTTTTGAGATAGTAAAACAAATTCTCAAACTTTAACAATTCAACATAAAATAAACATAGGTACTGTTTCATCAAGCTATAGGTTTTGTCCTGGGCCCCGTTTCACAAAGGCATCATAGCTCAGGACGTCATAAACCCTGTTACTGGGTTAATGGATTTGGTTTACAAATACAAACAAAAATCGTTGTAAACTGTGCACTTTCCAAAAAACCCTTCTTTTTCGTTGAAAAGTGCACAGTTTACAACGATTTTTGTTTGCATTTGTAAACAAAATCCATTAACTAAGTGACATGGTTTACGACGTCGTAAAGTTATGACATCTTTGTGAAATGGTTTAAGTTTAAATATTGTGCTTCTTTTCTAAGACAAGCTTCCTAATACTGAGATTTTAGCATTTCTAAACCGAACGCATTGGCTAAATAACACAGTTTACGATGGCTTCGAAAAACGGCACATTAAAGTTTTAAATTGTTAAATACATACCTAATGACTTAATAAGAGGTATGAAGATGGCACAAATAAAGACTCCATATCCCATATGTAACAAAAACATCATGAAAACAATCTTCCACGACGAATTTCGCTCTTACTCTTCTATACTAAAATGAACACTACAAAGGTTCAATATATCCTATTATAACTTTCCTTTACACGCAGAAATTGCACTAATTAGCGCTCGATATTGTCGCAGTTAGCAATTACTGGCGTGCGTGTGACTGGTTGTTGCTATGGCAAGCCCTTTTTAAACTTAGTATTTATTTAATGATTTCGAGATGTTTACAAAATACATTTGATGACTTAATTGAACTAGTTATATCATCAGTTCAACACAAAAGTTATTTCGAAATGATATTTATTTCATAACATAAATTCAGTTACACTTAGCAACAGGTCTCATTGACATTTTCAAAGTGAGAATTTCAGATAGTTTGGACGTATGGAAGATGCATGGTCCTGTGGAACTCAATACATTTTGGACATTTAGAAGTGATGACACGTTCAGGAGTTTTGGGATGATAACAAGTTTAACGACGCTTTAGGGCATATGCGTGCCCCTGATGATCAGGACATCCTACGTCATACATGCCAATATCCTCCAAAGTGTATCATTTGGAACGTCTACACTAAAAAAAATGTATAGAAATTATTTAGCTGTTTTCTATTGGTTTGACGCAGGAAATATCATCAAACCAATAGAAAACCGCTAAATAATTTCTATACATTATTTCTAGTGCTACGTCTTGCCATGTTCA
>JAULCD010186661.1:0-10748 GCA_032361085.1 Calliostoma canaliculatum
GGACCCATGTCAATAACCAATGTCACAATCTACTTAAACAATTAGCTGATAATGACAAACACACCTGCGTGTCTAATGTAAGATATGCTTTTTTCTTCTTCAGGCTTTTCATTTGTATGGATTTCTCAGTATATTGTCTTTGGAAAACTAGTTTTGCTAAAAATAAACAAACAAAGGCTGACTAATATGTATTCTCAAGAGTGGCATCATTTTATTGTTTATGAACATATTTCTCACATTATATAAATTTTAAATCACTGTTACAGCCTGCATTTTACAAAAATAATATCCCGAATAAATCTCTATTGAGAGCAAAATATTAAGTATGGCTACATAGTTTTAAGATAAACATGCTACGAAAGCGAAAACATACAAGAAGACTTGAGTATATTTATGTACGCACTGTAATGATAGGCAATAAGAGGATACATTTCATGTTTTGTTGATATGCTCAAAATAGTTTTCTGTCAGAAACCACTACTTGCCTAGGTTATCTAATGTCTATCAGGATAATTAGTCTTGATGTAACCTACTCAATTAAAAAATATATATCAACATTGTAAAGGCTTTGGCCCTATGCGTAAATCGTGTATTTAATATTAAATTAATAAATAGTATTTGTATTTATTTTCTTGACACTACAAGTATTGTAACCGTAATTGTACTTTAGTCAAACAGTACTGAATAAAGAATCTTGAATATTAAGTTGACTCAAAAAGGCCTTTAACAAACATTTTCTTCATTTACCTCCTTATTGCAAAAGGCTGACAAGTCCGGAATGTCGTACTATGGTCAAACCAAAGGATTTCCTAGTATCAATGCAATTACAGGATGCTAGTTAACGCGCACGTCCCTACCCATTCCGTGGATGACAAGTTCCTGTGGTTTGTATACAGTGGACGCACTACCGCTGGGCTGTGCCCCCATTTGGAATTGCAAGGGCCCCATGCGTTTTTATTTTTTATTCACAAGCATCACCAAGCCAGTGGTAAGATTTTAAAGCCAGTTCCTGCGGCTTCCTGTACGCCTTTAGGTTTATCTTAGGTGAAGGATTCGCCTTTGCAACGTTTGTATTAGCTTTGTATGAGCGAGCTACTGTATTGTCTACACATCTTGTGGTCGACTTCAACAAGGCTGGCGTGTGCGTGTCTGTCTGTGTGTGTGTGTGTGTGTGTGTGTGAGAGAGAGAGAGAGAGAGAGAGAGAAAGAAAAAGATAGAGATAGAGAAAGAGCAAATGTGTAGGTTTAGTTATATTCAGGAACTCACGACTCTTGGAGTTGATAACGTATCGTGATTAATGTATAGGTCAAGCAACCTCTTACTCGTTAATGAATCGTTATAAAAGGTCCATCAAAGGGTTTAAAGAGAATCAGTTTATTTTAATCGTTCCATGCAGTTTTCATCTCCAGATTTATTGACATAGCCAATTTCATCAAAGTTGGTTTTCGCCCACACAGCTTTCATATCTGCATTGCCAACATCCCCAACTCAATCTATCTGTGAATTGCATTCTATTTGGACAGTGACAAACACAATATATGTTATATTTGGGATTACATTCTCTGCAAAAGTGAATACTCTCTCACTGAGTTGTTGGGTCCCTTGTATGGGACTCAATAACGCAACGTGATTGAGTACGCAAAGTCATTGAATATTATTTTTTCCAAAAAGTGTAATCCCAAAACTATAACGTGTAAAATCTGTCTAAAAATAAATTCACGTTCCTTCCCTTCGTTGATATCTTACATTTAAAAGTCTAGCTGGACCCCGTTCCTCAAAGCGATCTTTAGTTAAGTTGAACCTAAGTACTTTTTAAAACAATGGCATGTGGAGTTGTTTCTTAACATACGCTTACAACTGTCGTAGCGCAGAGAACGATTTGGAACCGGTGCCGAATGGCACCGGTTCCAAATCGATCACTGCGTTACGCCATTCGTAAGCCAATGTTTTATTTAGCACTTACGAACAACTTAGCGTCACCCGCTTTGTGGAACGGGGCCAAGGACCTGTCAACCCTTTCATTATCGCTGTTTGTGATCCTTGACAGCAGCCTCATCTTTATTGCGATAATATCCAACATAAGTTGTCTTCATAGTTTTTAGATTTCGATCATTCTCTGGCGTTGAGTTTTGACATTCTTCTAAACGTCACGTTGGTCAATTCGTGAGTCCATAAAAGGTTAAAGGTCCCGGTTGTCACTCTGAGTGTTAACACACGAGTCATCAGTGTAGCTGTACACAGGAATGTTCTATGATGGATGGCGGACACAGATGTACAAGTTATCTCATCTCATTTCAGCTGTGGGGAATCATTCATGCATGGAGGGTATGTACTATGTAGCTGGGGGACCATCGCATTTTAGATTCTTTAATCCCAGCGATAAAGAGATATTACGACAGCACGACCCGGCATGACGATGGTATGACACGACATAACAATATCACGACACGAGACACGACATGGCGATACATCGCCATGTCGTGTCATGCTACTGTCTTGTCTTGTTACCAAAATATCCACATATTGTGCTTTTAAGAATAGCGTGCTGGACAACGGACCAAAAGATCGGTGGTTCAAATCTGGCCGAGGGAGCTCTATGTCATTCTCTGTGTTTGAAAAAACCCAACATTCTTCATGCAGTGAAAACAGTGAAATGCAGGCATTAGCCAAAGCATGCGGGTTTTACTTCATCACTTCACATAAACACACTCGCGATGCAGGCTTTCCTCTTACAATAAACCTTGCCACCGCAATATAATATTGTTAAGAACGGCGTTAAAGCCCAACTCACTCACTCACTCATTATATCCTCAATCAAGCATACAGTATAATTATTATTGTGTAAAATGATTTATTCTGTTTGTTGTTTATGTAAGAAACTTTATATGTTGTGGCTTCACTCATAACGTAAAAATAACAATTTCTCCTAAGTTAAGTCGACAAGTAATTACATGTATTGATGAGGGTAAACACATGTCAAACTCCAGTCACCATAAGAAAACGTATTAAAAGGCAGGGTTCACTTCCATTTTCAACAGTATTCAATTACCTAGCAGCGCGTTGTTTATTGCAAGAAGAAAGCCCGCACAATACTATTTTGTGATGCAGTAAAAATTGTCACTTTTGACTTGTAACTGAAAACCAGTGATTATGACACAGCATTGCACCCTGTCACCAGTGCATGTAGGTGTAATCTCTACAACTGAGAATACACTAAAACTGTTGGGCCCGTTCGTCAAAGCCATTTTATTGTTAAGATTATCGTAAGTGAGTTTTTAAACAATGTCCTGTGGAGTTGTTTCTTATCATAGGCTTACGACTGTCGTAGTGCAGAAATCGATTTGGAACTGGTGCCGAATGGCAAGGGTTCCAAATCGATCTCTGCGCTACGCCAGTTGTAAGCCAATGTTATATTTTAGCACTTACGATCAACTTAGCTTAATGTCGTGAGGAATGGGGCCCTTGGTAGGTGTCAATTCCACGACTTCTTGTTTCTCAATTCAGTTTGCCGACTACTGTGCTATACCGTCGATATGTTGCATGTGCAAGGAGATGCTTATTTTCCAAAAACACTCTGTGTCATCACTAAATGACAGTGATTCACACTGTAACTTTTATTCCTACATTACCATTATGTCTAATGGTATCTATCAATAGTATCTTAACAGATAATGAATTTAGATATTTTCCTTGCGATGACGTTCTCTATGAGACTTTAGAGTGCTCTGGACTTGACCTCAATATGACGAACACCCAAATGGTTCAGTTTACAAAATCGTTGTAAACTGTATACTTTATAAAGAAAAACTTTTTTTTCTTTTTGAAAGTACATAGTTTACAACGATTTTAGCATTTGCAAAACAAACTAATGTGTCAAGTGGTGGTACAATTGTTAAGGTGAATACAAGACCTTTGACAGAAATATGTCTTCAAGACAGATGACAGGGTATGTAACATAGCATTTGTTTCATACAGTGTAACATGTTTGTTTGTGTTTGAGGATATTAAACATCTTATAAGACGTAACATCCATCAGTTTCTGGGTCACTGGACTGATAGGTTTGGTCTAAAAATGTCAGCATCGTTGTAAACTGTGCAGTTTCCAAAGAAAACCAAAGGTTTTCTTTGGAAAATGCACAGTTTACAACGATGTTGTAACGATGTTGTAACGATGTTGTAACGATGTTGTAAACCAAAACTTTTGGTCCAGTGTTTGACGTCATCCAAGGTCACTGTATTCTGCTGACATGAGGCGGGCTAGCACAGTAGATTACAGACAACGGCTGATTGGTTTGCATGCCACCCGGGGCTTCAGTGTCATTCTTTGTGTCATAAAACATTTATATATGCAGTCAGAACAGTTAAAAACAGATAGCATATTTTACGATACTGCAATACAATATCAATTTTGCTTGGCAAGATTGCTGTTTTCACTACGTCATCACATTCCATCTTCAAATAAACCTTCGTTATGGGACAACTGAAGTACTGGTCAGAAATAAGGTGCATAAATTCAGAAAATATAATGTCTGGCTTGTGGTTAATACCAACCGCTAGAATAAGGCGACAAGATAAATCCTGAATGTTGCTGCCTAATTTTTCCCACTTGAGATTTAATTGTATTTTGAGACTAAATAAAAAGCAAACAGATCCGCATTTACACCAGTGATATTGTTTGCTTTAACTACAGATCAAAGTTTTCTGGCACAATGTTCTGCTGAGAAAAGCTTATTTTTTGAAGTAATACCAAAGTGTTAACCTAAATTTTTAAAAACGGAATTAAAAAACCCAAACTTTTAGAAATTAAAAAAGTTTGCTATTACTTTTAACCGCTTTTATAGGCGACGTGCTAAGCTTGCCTTATGTTTAACAATACATTCAAATAACAAAGTGTTTTTGTTGTGAACTAAGTATTTTGTTGCACATCTAATAAATTTACTGCTTTAAAAAAATTTTATTCATAGATCTATTGTTTACTTATATGTTTAAGGTGCAGCGTCATTTTGTGAATAAAAAGTTGATAAAAGAGTATGTTTATTAACCTTTAGAGTGGAAAGGAGCTCTTTTAAAGAATTTATCACAGAATAGGTTTTCAACAGCATATATAAAGTATAATTTAGATATTGAAACAAACATATGTTGAACTTGGCACTCAGAGGGTTCATTAAGTAAATCAATGAGTGAATTACAAAAAAAAAAAATAATCCATGACACCAATACTCACTGAAGAGAGGTAATATTGTCAAAATGTATGTTTACTAGCTACTTCCCATTCCACAATAAACACACACATGCTTACCAGTAAACAGCTCATACCGATTACACCCCTTACAAACAGGCCTACGGCAAGGAGCATAAATAGTCCCTTGTCTGTTCTGTTCAATAGCAGAAAAATCCGGGGTACTTAACATTTATGATCCAAGCTCAAACACAGCAGGCTCAAACAACCTCTTTGTGCTCGTACCCAGCGTCCAAATGCTTCGTCATTCTGGTTTTATTACCATCTTTGTAATTTATACATACGTTGACTTATCCTGACCCCAGGCGCTACTCTTGACCCCACAAGACGCTTCCTGGTGAGTTATTGAAGAAATGATCCAGATAATCTTGAGACGGCAATAAAGTATAGTTTAAACCAAGAAATGAAATATTAGCATGTATTTGTCCATGACTTCTAGCTCTCATGCTACATTATTAAGACTTTTATTTCATAAACTTTTTAAATGTTTGAAATATTTATTTCAAGACCGTGTCTTTGCTAAGGCATATGCAAATATTTTGAATACATCAATCGTGTGTTGGTTTGAACTGACGTGTCACTAGACCAATAGGTTCGATTTACAAACGCAAACGTTGTTAATTGTAAACTTTCAAAAGAATAACTTTTTTTATTTTTAGGGATTGCAATGTTTCCCAAAATTGACATTTTTGAACCATAACTATTGGTCTCTTTTGAAAGTGTCTCTTCTACTGGAAATAAAAGAATATTGGGATGTACATTAATAAAGTTTGAAAAAGTTTTTCCTTATTACAGTGTACAAAGTTAAACTAGGCTGTTGTAAACCTATATTGTGGTATTTTGTTTAAAAGAACTCCTATAGGCATTGTGTTTAAAAAGTCACCACATGATAGGTTTTGCCAACACAACACGGTTTAAAACCTTATGGAAATCATTTCAGAGGTGTTGGTTTTTAGGATTTTCGCAATTGTAGAATTGTACACGCTTTTGTCAAAGTTATATAAAATATACGGCTATTTCAGGGGGTAAGTCTTAGTTTGATAGAAAGTCTCGAATAAGGTCATCACAATGAGCACATGGTTTTGGTTTACCAAAATGGTTGTAAAAAGTGCACTTTCCAAAGAAAAATTCTGGTTTTCTTGTACAAAGTGCATATTTTACAACGGTGATGCCATTAGAAAACCAAAACCATGGTTTACTGATGGCGAAATGCCCTACTACCACCAATCACAGACTACTTTATGTGAACAAAATAATCGGCTCCACATAGTGTTCTTTGGAAAGCGCACACTTCACAACAATTTTATCATTTGTAAACCAAACCCATGCGTTAAGTGTCAGTTCTACCTGCTGAGAAAATACCTGCTGCGAGCAGCCACGAACTACTTTTCTTTCATGCAGTAATCCGGCTCTACATAATGTCCGTGATGGACAAAGACCTCAACGTAATGTTGTTGCATGGACAAAGGGTAACATAACGTCAATGTGATATTATGTACCGACTGCCCAAAGCATTATTCATGTCATGATCACATGAAACTGAAAGCCCTTTTTCACATTTTTTAGTTCACACCGGCGGGAGGGACTTCTTATTATTAAACAAAAAAGGACGTGATTATGTGATGTATTAAGTTATAGACTCAAGAACGTCCTTATCTTGTGTTTGGTCATTCACTTGAACTAATCCGGCTCTAACCTTTGATTAGTGTACTTTTGAAAGTGATTCAATTGACAAGACAATTTAGTTCTAGGCTAAGGTAATTTTATAACATAAAATATAAGGATAGCAACTTCTGTAATTGTAAAGCACGACGTTTCTGGGCTAGTTCTTGCCCCTTCGTCATGTGAGTCTAGCAACTTCTTTAAATTGTAAAACACGACGTTTCAAGGCTAGTCCTTGCCCCTTCGTCAGGTGAGTCTACACACCTGACGAAGGGGCAATGACTTGCCCAGAAACGTCGTGCTTTACAATTGAAGAATCTGCAATCCCTAATATTTCATGTTATAACTACACTAGCTCCTAAATGCCAATAAAGGTAATTTTATGGGATCCATACATGCAACTGTCAATAAACAGCTAATAAATTTCCATCATTCTCTGGCGTTAATGTTTTATATATTATATCATTTCCTAAACTTTGGAAAAGGCCCTGTTTATAACGATTTTGGTATTTGTTATTCTGCACATGTTTAAAATTTGCAATTTTCAAAAGTTAAAGATTTGATAAATAAATTTATTTTTAGACAAATGCAAAGGTTTCTACAATGTTGTCACTTGCAGACCAAACCCAGGTACACAGTTTACTTTCTGCGTTCATGACTTTTTCTTACAAAAGTGCGGCAAAGGTTTATTTAATGTTAGTGTTAAAGTGTGTTTGAAAATAGATTTTAATTGCTTTTCGTTGGCATTAGGTCAGCAGACACCGAAATGGGGGCAATCCTTTCGCCTTCATGTAAATTTAGGAATGTAGCCATATTTGAACATAGATTATTTAACGACATTCGGTGCAAGATTACGACTGTTTACGACATTCCAAGATCTGTTTGTGGCAGTGAAGTCCATGGGTTAGGCCTAATCACACAAACGTGTATGCAAAGCAGACAGGCCTACCACGAATTTCAAACACCGTAGACGGTAAATAAGTTTGGTTTATAAATGCCAAAATCGTTGTAAAATTATTTTTCTTTGGAAAGTGCACAGTTTACAACGATTTTGACATTTGTAAATCAAACTCACTAGCACAGTGTTAAAACCGCGTATTACACTGGTTTTGTTCCTGTGGTGCGCTGTTTCTAGATGCTCCATGACAAACAAATTACGCCATTTTGTAGTCACAGTAGACGTGATCTAATTAAGCGAAGTAAAGTCACAAAGATGTGTGTTACGCAATATAACGTAATTAACAAATCTATTTTTATATTATGCCTTTTTTATATTTCTGTACATAGTTTGAATTAACCACATTCTTAATTAGGAGGTAGACAGTCTTGAATAGTATATCCAGATGTCATATATATTTCAACTTAGCCTAAGATGGCTTTGAGGAACGGGGCCCTGTAAATATTTCAAAGAAGCTGTGTCAGAGTGGGACCCTCAAATTATAGCCTGGGACCCTTAAAATTCTTCGTTGCGAGTCCTAGGGATTCCTAAACCTATACGTCGAGGTAAATCCCTGGTTAATCCTTACCGTGCGGCTCCCGGAAATATCCGGGTCAGGATATTAGCCTAAAACGGAAATATCCGTGAGCCGCACGGTAAAGGTTAAGAGATGTGTAAACTTGAACAAACAGCAAAAATATGGACCCCATAATTTCGACTGACATTTCGCTCAGCGTGGTTGCTTGTTGATTCTTTAAGCTCTGTGTTGTCTAAGGCTCTCTCATCAAACACTGTGATTAACCTCGACATAAGCCGGAATGTTCAGTGCTCAAAACTAGGTCAGACTAGGTTATTCTGAATATGAACAGATTTAGAGGTCCCTTTCCTGAATTCGACGAATTTTCCTGTATTTTTTAAACATCAGGAACTACGTTAAACTCTGTGTCAAACTTCCTTAACCTAATGTTTTGTGATTTTGAAATTATTTGAAAATTTATTGACAATTTATTTATAATTTCTTGTTCAATTCAATACGTTTTATGACCGTAACTATCTTGACACAAATTATCACCGGATAGTTATTATTTGAAAAATAAGAGCAAACACTAATTTCCTCCTACATGTTTCAATGGTATTCTCAGGGAGGTTTACAAAAGAGTATATATGTGTATATAAAATCAAAACTGTAACCATGACAAAGCATTTCAAAGGTCGAACTTCTAACAATGTGGAAATTACAGGTGTTTCTAAAATGAGGCTATACGATGTTTGCATGAATAACCCCAGTCTCTGGTTATACATGCCTGGAGGCGCCATGATAGTATCAAGGTACGCAATGTAAAACATGAGTGATAGTATCGACAGTGGGGCGGGTATGATTTCGGCTTCACTCCTGATCAGAAGGAAGATAAATTAAAATATCTTGTGTCCGTATTTGTGAACCAAGAGAACTACGGAGTAGCAGGGTTGCAAACTATTTTCACTGTACAAAAAAATAAAGAAAGAAAAATGACACCGAGGCGAGATTCGAACCCGCGACCTCTTAGTCCGTGGTTTAACCTGACGCTTTAACACTTAAAACCCTGAATAGGTTCAGTCGGAGTTAAATCTGTGACTACCTTGTGCTGTTAAATACCTATCCTGCAATAATTTGTTTAAAAGAGCTCCGTTAGGAGCTCTTTTAAACAAATTATCGCAGGATAAGTTTTAAACAGTTGATTTATATTGAAATTTTGATATTGACGCGTGGACATTTTGAGCATGGCACTTTGAGTGTTAAAGTAAAAGGGCGGTAAAAAAGGTTATGAATGAAAAGCAAACGTGAACGAGAGAACGTGAACGTGATAAAGAATAAAATCTGAGACATTAGCGTTTCTAAAATTATTCCTAGGGCATTGCACACACACATATTTAACCCTCACATCTTATACAGTCAACACTGGATTGGTTTCAACTGCAAAAGTTGGTCACAGCTGAAAGTCCGACGTATCTTTATTTAGCACAGTTAGGGTGTGTATTTGACCACGTGATGGTTTCATGTGTTGAGGTGATACCTGTGCAGGTGACCTATCAGGACGGATATAGTTACCTGGCGCAACACACACCTGTATATCTACAACACTTTATACATACGTCACACCTGGCTCATTAATACAGGTGTGACACAATTGCTTACCTGGCCGTACAATATTGCATTATACTCACCAGGTACAATGTATGTTAATCAGTATAGCTCATGTGTGCTATATGTGGCAAGTGAGTGGATGCATTTTTTTAATTTTTAAATTTAAAAAAATATTAAGCCTTAGATTGGATATGATATTAACAAACATTTTAAATATATATATAATTTCCTTGCGCTATCAGGTATCAATAAATGTTACATTTGGAATTACACTGTCTGAAAAAAAGTTAAATTCGTTTACTAATAGCGTGGTTGAATCTGTGCGGGATTCGAACCCTCACCTAGAGTCAGGCACCAAATCGCCAGCACTGAGCATCCCATCACTTTAACCATTTAACCACAGGGACTTCGTAATGTTGTGTTTGTTGATGTCTAAATGACATAATTTATTGCTCTCGGGGTTATTATTATAAAAATTCATTGATTTCTGCAGAATTGTTATGGAAATATAAACAAATATGGTGAAAACATTTCATTGTTGGCTTAAAAACGAAACTAGGAACAGTTTCGAAAAGGCGTCGTAATATATCAAGGAAGTTTTACTTTGTGTTCATATTTTATTTACTTTGTTGATTTGGTGCATATTTGTTTATATCAGGCCCCTGTTCATTAAAGCTACCTTAGTGTTAGATCGTAAGTGATTTTTGAAACAATGTCCTATGAAGTTTCATAATATAGGCTTACGACCGTCGTAGCGCAGAAATCGATTTGGAACCGGTGCCTA
>JAULCD010186772.1:0-10747 GCA_032361085.1 Calliostoma canaliculatum
GAGCGCACGTGCGCTCAAGATATTAACTCGTGCGCTCAAGATAACTAACTCGTGCGCTCAAGATAACTAACTGGTGCGCCCAAGATATTAACTTGTGCGCTCAATACACTAACTTGTGCGCTCAAAATATTAACTCGTGCGCTCAAGGTTAATGTTATTTTAACATGTCCCTTCAGCGCTTCCGTAATCCGGAGACACGAAGGTGTGATTGTGTTCAGCATTCATGACATAAATCAGAATGTTTGTACATGTTTCACTAGCTTCAATTCTGTGCTTTCATAAATGAATTGAATGTGACGATGTCTCCTTGGAGACATGGCTGGTCTCACACAGGTGACATCTCTCTTTGGAGCCAGTTTTTGGTTGCCAGGAAGAATTCTGAAAGGTCAGGGTGACCTATGTGTGAAAATACGTAATGCATTGTTACATTGATATGACACACTTTAAAATATGTACTAGTTAAACTAGCAGTTCCCAGTTACGTTTCAAAGAAGAAAAGGCTAATACAGAAAAGAATGTAACAACATGTCTCTAAGATTCTTTAAAGGCTTTTGAAGTTGGTGTAGATATAACACAAACTATTATGGATTACACCTGACGAAGGGGCAAGGACTAGCCCAGAAACGTAATCCATACTATTTTGTGTTAAACGTGTCTCTACCTCTACAAGTGTATGCGCTTAGTACAAAACATTAACCCCAACCTCAATCATATGTAATTAGTAATTTGACTTAAAGTAAAATAAACAGATTTAACTTCACAAGCACTAACAGGTGTATGTACAACACACGATGTTGGGGTTCATTGGTTCAATAAAAGTTTGAAGTAACTGAGGGTTACTGGTGGTTGAGTTATTGTTTTGAAACATGGTAGGATTTGTCTTGCTCTAAAACACCTTCACTCTTTCTTACAAGAAGGTCATGAATCGGTATTCATATTGGAATTTTTTGTCATATAGATGCAAAATGAATCCGGTCAACACTGAACAAAGAGAAAGCTTACACTGACATATTTGATTTTAACACAGTGTCGTATTTCGAGTGTGTAAACGAATGCCAATGCTTGCACTGGAAAAATGTGTAGAAATTATTTAGCGGTTTTCCATTGGTTTGATGAGATTTCCAATGGAAATCTCATCAAACAAATAGAAATCCGCTAAATAATTTCTATACATTTTTTCTTGTGGGGACAGCCTTGCTCAGCATGTTGATTAGTGATATGTAATGTTAAGTGAACACCTTTGTGTAACAAGCGGTATTCAGTTAATGTTTGACAAGAGTATTACATGTGTAAAGTAAAGCTGACAGGTCATGTGATGATTTCACCATTTATCTGTACAAGTAACAATTATGTCAACTGAAAGGAAGTAGTTCCTCGAGATCCAGGAACATGTCACAAATAGTGACAGAATTGTAATTTATACAGATTATATAATCTAAACATAACAAGTCTTGCGTTTGTTATTGTCCAGATGCCACCACATTTATATGCAGTTACAGTCTAACAAGTGACAAGTCATTCGTGCCATGTGAAACAACAGAAACCGACACCAAACCATGGATGCCTACATGTATTTGTAGATGGTTTTAAGAAAGCAACATCCACTGACAGAAAAAAACCCCAACTTTATCGACAAACGGAAACATAATATAATCCCTCAGATATCCGTCTATCCGCACGATCTCATAAACCTACACTGTTTATTAGAATTTGAAGTTTTTTGTGGAGCCACAGAACATAAAATAGTCTCCTAGAGTCTTACCCTCCTCAGCAAGTAAATCTGAAGTTGTGTAATCGTTTGTGTTGTCGTGTCCATGTAACACAATAGTTCCAATAACATTATTGAAGTAATTTTAAAAGGCTGTTTTATTGCGTTTCTCAGTCGTAAAATATTATATGCAATATATTAAAAAAACAAGACACAATTAAATATACGTTTCCCTAGTCATTTTAAGCGCCTGGATTTTATGATATCTATCAAATGGTTGCGTCGTAAATACTGTTTTACATCGTCTCATGAGTTCACATTCCAACTGAAAGGACGCAAGGGCCTCACTATTACTGAAAGGGAATAGTTCCCGGAGACCCATTAACATGGTTGATGAGGTCTAGGCGTTAAGACGGCTTTGTGAAACGGAACCCTGGTGTCAACTGAAAGGGAATAGTTCCTGGAGACCCATTAAGATGGTTTATAAGGTCGTAGTGTTAAGACGACTTTGTGAAACTCACCCTGGGTGCCACCGTGAAGTGCTGAGTTGCAGTGCTGCTGTGTGCTAGCATTACCGTTCAAGGGCCTGATATTTATACAAGATATTGTTGTATGAGATATGTCATCATGTCAGATTAACTCTTACTCGTCCTGTTTACAGTTTGCAAAGACTTATTTCATTCTGGGTGTATTACTAATACTGTTTAGAGATTAACATTAACACACTCGTTCATAATTTGTTTAGGCACTAGACAAAATGTACAGAACTTATGGATTTCCTATGGAAATCTCATCTAACCAATGGATTATTCGCTAAAAAATTGTACAGTTAGGGTTGTGCTGTTATAAAAATAAACAAGGGGCAGTTCAAAACTATTTAGTTTTCTGACCTTCGATTGTCGTAGTGCATAAATCCATTTAAAACCGGTGGTACCGGTTCCAAAGCGCTGTCTGTCGCAAACCAATATTATAATTTAGCACTTTCGATCAACTTAGCTTAAGATCGCTTTGAGGAGCAGGGCCCAGATCAATCAATGCTAATATTAGACGAAAACAGAAACGTTAAAACTTTAAGCCTTGTGCATCCGGTTCTCTCCCCCTGCTTTGCAACCGATAATTGTTCTACCTAATCGGAAATTGGTTAGTGAATACAGTATGTTAAAACGAGACTATATTTATACGAGGATGTTTAACAAGTTCATAAAATAACAGCAACAAGTCATCGCATCATTGAAGATAAAAGTCAATTCAACAGATATTTCTGTTTAGAGAGTCAATCCATTTGTTTGATTGATTACCACCAGACACACACTGTTTAATCTCAGAAGTGCATGGTCAACATGCCTCAGTATTCAATGTGTAACTTTGACTTCGTGTTGAGAAGTGTTACAGGACGTCTGTTCTTGCACTTCTCATTTGCACCCAGCTTGACTTTCGTTTGAACGTATTGGTTTCCGCTGTCAAATTCGTGCTTAGCCAGGCGGCAATTAATCTCAACACAATATCCACAACTCATTTATCACCGCAAACCCGTTTTAATTTGGGAAACCTTTTTCTTTTTTAATAAAGACGAACTGCCACTGAAAAATGGCTTTAGTTTACAAATACCAAAAACACACTTGTCTTTGGAAAGTTTATACACACAAGTTTTACACAGTCTCTATGTTTTAAGATGCGAGATTTATTTCATGTTCAGTAAAGAAGGTCAACTTACAAACTAGGGCCCCGTTCCTCAAAGCAATCTTAGGCTTAGTTGATCGTAAGTGATTTTTGAAACAATGTCCTGTGAAGTTGTTTTTTTTATCATAGGCTTACGACTCTCGTAGCGCAAAGATAGATTCGGAACCGGTGCCGATCATCGGGGAAACCTTCAGGCCCCTCAACACTCGCGTCAAAAAACACATAGCATCCACAAACAAATCAGACACAAAACCAGCCATGTCAGAACACATCACTAAATTTCCTCAGCACACCATCAAACGAAACTTTGTTAAAACACTAGCAAACAATCAACATTATTAGCAGAAGACTGAACTAGTTACGGTCTTTGTCAATTAAAAACCAGCAATTAAAAGAGCCAGACAACTTTTATAGTCTGGTGAATTACTGTCACGATTCTGTTGTGTCTAAAAGCAGCGCTCATTTAGCGCATTACCTACTCTCACGATTCTTTTATATACCAATCTATGTTTCTTAACCTTTAGAGTGCCTAGCTCAACATTTGTCGATTTGTCCGTCAAAATTCAAGTTTAAATAGGTTGTTGAAAACCTATCTAATTATTTGTTCAAAATAATTTTAGGTTCACAAATGCCGAACATCGTTGTAAACTGCGCACTTTCCAAATTATGAAAAAAAAATTCTGTAGAAGTGCACAATGTAAAACGACTTTTGGCATTTGTAAACCAAACCATTGACTCATTGCCCGACTGACCTATTGATCCAATAACATTTGTTCAAGACGTTTGTTAAACAGAGAAAAACTAATTATAGCGTTCTTGTAGAAGGAAGAAACGTAGTTTTCGAGGATTAAATGGTGGAACCAAGGAATTGAATTTGAGCCTGGTTCGAGAGAAGTATTCATCATTATTGACACTGACATAAATGCTATAACCTGTTAACCCTTACAGTGCTGAATAGGGTTAAGTAAACTTTTAAACTGTGACCACCTTGTGTTGTTAAAAGGCCCTGTGGTAATTTGTTTAAAAGAGCCCCTGTAAGAGCTCTTTTTAAACAAATTACCATACAATAAATTTTTAACTGATTACTTTAGGGGAAATGTTGACATGAAACAGGAAAATAGGCTTAGCACTTTAAGGGTTAATGATCAAAATGGCGAGGGTTTGTCAGGCAAAATCTAGAAGAAGACCTCAGTGGCAAAATACTTCACTACTAAACTATTCACAGTCTTATTTATTACACTCTTTCTTCTGATTTAACACAAGCACTGTCTTGAACCTCTTAGTTCGCTAACAAATTGCCAACGGTCTGCTCTTTCTAAATCCTGACGCGACGAATTTGTGAAACAGGGAGACGTCACATCCAAAACAGAATCTATTTGTATTATTTCACTGGTTCATTCTCCCACTGTGGTCGTTTTTTAGCACCCAATTCAACATCGTCAATCATCAGCATATAATAATACTTCCAGTTGACCTTACATTCTTTGTCAAGTTTTCTCATGGAACTGTCGAAGAGAGGCAGTGTCATAGATCGAGTGGTCAATCATAATAATTCAGAAAATGTTGTCTATATTTACTAAATTTATGCATTTGTTAGAAAATGTAAAATTACTTTTTTTTGTCTTTTTTTCTGGACATTCTCACCAATCTATTAGGAAGGTTGAAAGAGTTTGGTAAAACATTTAAGGTACAATTACTTGGTACGTTTTAACATTTTACCACTTATATGATAAAGTTAGTGCTGTGGAGGTCAGTCTGCTTTAGGTTACGTGCGAGCGTTGACATTCAAATGATAGACAAACCTCTGTATCGCTCTTTACAGTTAGTGGCAACTGTGTCCAGGATGAAAAAAACTTGTTTTCTCCAATGAACAGATAATGAAGCTATAAGCGCTGAAATGTATGCTAAGAAGATTGAAAAACTGGCTTGTGCTGTTGAAAACCTATCCTGTGGTTATGTGTTTAAAAAGCTCACGAAGGAGCTCTTTTAAACACATTGCCACAGTCTATTATAAATTGACCCAGAATAGGTTTACAACAGCTTATTAAAAATAGTTAGAAATTGGTCTAAAATGCAATCATTAGCTATTTGAAGGCTAAAGGAGTCATGGACAGTAAATCTACAGTGGGCAAGAACTTACACGTATCTGGGATTGACTTGACTGATTATGTGTAGACGTATCGACCTGGGGTTTAAACTTACAGAGCGGGCATCTGACAACTACAGAAGTATTGGTGTTAGTTTAGTATACATTACATGGTGTCTTGCATTAAGACGAACAATGAACCTACAACTGATGGGGGATTTCGTTACAACCTGACATACAGACCCGTCCATTTATAACAAGAAGGAAAGTGCAAAAAAAACCAAGTCTTAGCCGAAGCTTTCCACTAAGGATTTAAATCTTCCCGACAAATCAATGGTTTAGGTTTGATGATGCTAAGCTAAACTGTAAACTGCACTTTTTAAAACATGTTTTTTGAAAAAATAAACTGCTTATGACTTGGCATTTATTTTTCTAACCCATTGACATTTAAAAAAAAATACACAATGATTTGAGTGTTTGTAAACCAAACGCATTGGCCTAGTGGTTAGTATAAGGTGTCATATTACACGTTTACATATTGTGACGTTTTCATTAATTGTTCAAATGTACAACGAGATATTTAAACATTATAAAAATATTCATCATGTTATCAGTTCTTTGGCAATTGTTTTAAGTTTTCATTTTCATTTATTTTGGAAGGATGTGAAAAACATTTTAGTAGATGTTGGTATGTTCAGTTTAAGGTTTGTAAACTTATTTCAGTAGTGCTAAATATTCCACTAAAATATGAAGCGATGAAATGTATTCCAGAAGACTTAAACACTGAACTGCCTTTTTCTGTTAAAAACCTATTCTATGGTATTGTACATGTGTTTAAAAGAGCTCATGAAGGAGCTCTTTTAAACACATTAGCGCATAATACGTTTTTAACAGACTGCAGTTAGAATTTGGCCTAAAATGTTATCATTAGCTATTTGAAGGCTAAAGGAGTCATAGACAGTAAATCTACAGAGGACAAGAACTGACACGACTCTGGGATTGACTTGACTGATTATGTGTAGACGGAGGGGGTTTAAACTTACAGAGCGGGCATCTGACGACTACAGAAGTATTGATGTTAGTTTAGTATACATTACATGGTATCTTGCATTAAGACGAACACTTATAACTGATGGGGGATTTTGTTACGACCTGACAGACAGACTCGTCCATTTATAACTAAAAGGAAGGGAGAAAACAAAATCAAATCTTAGCCGAAGCGATCCACTACAAATCCTCCCCACAAATCAATGGTTTTGGTTTAAAAATGCTAATCTCAATTGTAAAGTGCACTTTTCAAAGAATGTTTTTTAATGAGCTGCTTTTGACTTTGCACTTATTTTCCAAATCAATTGATTTCTTTATAAAATTACGCAACGATTTAAGTATTTGTAAACTTATCGCATTTGCTCAGTGGTTGATATAAAGTGTTTGTTATATGACACGTTTACATATTGTGACGCTTAATTGTTCAAATACACGTGAGATATCACAACATTTAAAAAAAGTATCAGTTCTTTGGCCATTTTGTAAGGTAAAAAAAATACGTTTTCACCCCCCCCCCCCCCACCCCCCAATAAACGCAACCGCCGTCTAATTTATTTTAAAGGGACATGAAAAGCTCTTTGGTAGATTATTAAATGAATTTTAAGTTACACTTGAATCTTCTTTTTGCACTACTTACACATGAAAGATTACTGATTTAGTGATTTCAAGTCACTTTAATTGATATACTAACCTGTTAACTACTAACCTTGAAATCAACAGCAAACGCCTGAAGTGTTCTTTCATGTATAAGCAAAGTGTACTCAAGACTGACACACACTGTTTAACGGCAGTACTTTCAAGATGTAAATGCTTGTTTCCTTCAATACACGAATAATTAAACATAACTCTCGAAGGGCTAAAATGAGTGAGTAAGGGTTTAACTCTATTTTCAACATTTTTCAGTGATATCGTGGCGGCCAGGAGGTTAAGTGATGCAGTAACACCTGCGAGCTTCGACTGGTACCTGCGAACCATTAGTATTACTGTAAGCTTTCTACTCTGCCCTCACTGCCAAGCCCTCTGGGCGGGATTCAAACCCCGGACCTCTTGGTCACTGCGCTACCACTCACACTCCCCGCTAAAATAAGATAAAGAGAAATTAAACCATGACAACTATTTGTTGTACAAACATATCCTGATGTAATTTGTTTTAAAGAGCTTCTCCAGAAACTCTTTTAAACAAATTACCACAGAATATGTTTTCAACAGTCTGTGAAGAAGATCTTATAAACAAATTACTACAGCTTTTGTAATTTTTTTTAAAAACTGAAATCTGCCAATGATACCACTTGGACTATGAGGTTTATTGACCTTGTAAAGAGTAAATGTATTAAAAGCGATGTCTGACAAGTGTCTGAGAGTGACTTAACTACTCCTGAGACGCATCGATCTGTCCTTCTCTTCTGGTTGCGAGGCTGCTCTCCGTGGGGGTTTAACATGCTACTTCACGGCTCAGATGTCCGACAACCACGAAAAACATTTAAAAGAGTATAAATTACTCTTTTGTGTCAATCATCAAGACGACTACTAAAATGTAACTTGTATGAGATGTCGGTACAACCTGAGAAACAGATCCGCCCATTTGTAACAAGAAGAAAACTACAGAAACAACAAACAACAAACAACAAACAAATTTGAAGGCTATTCAGTACTCTGACATTAAGATTTTTAATCTTCTCACGTGTAAACCTTGACACACCGTGTTGATGACTGGTGAATTTTACTGCACATAAACTGGATGTCAAGGTCGGAAAACGTTCTGTGACCAGAATGAAAACATTATCCGGACATTAAGTAGGTTTCAAAATTCCTTTCGTAATGAGAGTGTTAATACAGGAGTGTTGAAGTTCTATGCCCGACTCGTTCGACTCGGGTAATTTTGAACACGGACAAGTTCATTTTTACAGGCTGGTCGTGCGCGGACAAGTATAGAATAATTAACCCTTAAAGTACTAAACCCAAAACTTGTCAATTTCAATGTCCAAACTCCAACCTAAAAGGCTATTGAAAACCTTTCTTGTAATAATTTGTGTAAAACAACTCCTTTAGGAGCTCTTTTACACAAACTAGTACAGGAAAGGTTTTCAACAGCAAAAGGTGGTAACAGTGTTTATTTATACTCACCTCAGTTCAGCACTGTAAGTGTTAACGATGTAACTTGGACAAGTAGAGTTTAGCTGCTGACAAGTAGATTTTGTCTGTTTACTTGTCCGTGGACAAGTTTTAAACAATGATATTTCCACACCCCTGTTTATGATGAGATCATTGTCTCACGAGAGCTTTATAAAACGGGATCCAGATTTTGTTTGACACAAAGATAATGCAGATGAAAGATGCATCCACAAACTATTGAGATAAAACATGATAAAAGGTATTTATGAAAGAGTAGGAATGTCCTTTCAAATAACGTATTACATTTGTTTTATATATACTTGTTAACCACTAACCCAAATATTCCATATATTTAACCATTACCCATGTACATTTATTCATATTAAATTTAAATATTCAAGCATGAGACTATTTTAGGGGGGTTGTATACAACTTTATGTTGAGCATTCAAAATAAGGTATCCTTAAAATACAATTCACAAAAGGTATTATAGATAAGAAAACGGAATGCATGGATTACTGACAATCGGTAAGAACATTCGATGTTGCGAAATAAAAAGCATGTTCAACTTCACAGGTGGCACTTGAAACAGTTTTTATGAGTGAGTGAGTGAGTGAGTGAGTGAGTAAGTGAGTTAGGGTTCATCGCCGTTTTCAACAATTTTTCACTTATATTGCAGCGGTCAGATGTTTACACCATGGGGAACACCTAGTGTGGCTCTGTGAAACCTGCGAGCCTCGGCTGGTACTGACGAACCAAGGGTGACGCTAGCATTGCACCCTATCTTCACAACCCTGTGGAACAGTTCTCCACCCAGATCGGGTATTTCACCGATTTTTAACATGCTAACTCACGGAGATTATGTCACAGTTTACATGAATATCTTACTTAGACACATTATACTGACCCCGGGCCAACCAGTCCTCACGTAAAATCTTCGCAAGACTTTTATAACGTCTTTTGATTTGACGCGGCCGGGGATCAAACCACCGACCTACTGCACACTCCGTTTTCTGAGCAGACGCTCTAACCACTACACCACGGAGGCCGGTGAAACAGCTTTTATGAAAATGGTCACCAAGAGTGGAGATTTGAAAACTCAATGAAACTGTTATACACTGGACCAGTAGGTTTAGTTTACATAATAATAAAACCGTTGTTAGCTGGGAATATTTCCAAAAACAAGTTTTAAATTGAGTGGTTATAACGATTCAATCATATTTAAATTAAACCTATTGATCCAGTAACTAGTGACATCGTTTATCGACATGTCACCCAACATTATAACTGTACTATCTTCAAACAGTAAGGACAAACAAAAAAATGTTGAGGTTCCGATTACATGTCTTTAAAATTAAAGGAAGGTCGGTCGAGAATTCTATTTGTTTTATTTAAATAGTTAAACCCTTAAGGTGTCGAGTAAATTTCAGCCAGTCTTAAAACTGTGACCACCGTGTGCTGTCGAAAACCTATTATCACCTGATAGGTTTTCAACAGCCTGTATCAGTTGGAATTTGAAAAAAATATATGAGCAAATGCTGTGATCAGCTCTTTAATGGTAAATATGATAAAATAGTTTTTCAGATGCAGTAAATGATGTAATTTTTTGTCATTATGATAATAATTGTTTTAGGGTTGGCACCTATGCTGTAGGCAAGGTCGGGTAATCGGAACCACAACACTGTTTTTATTTGGCCTAAGTAAGTAAAAGTATCAAGGAACACGTTTATGCATTAACAACAAACAAGCACGACAAAGGTACTGTCTGGACATTAGTGTAGATAAGTATTAATACTGGGACAATGTGAGCGTTTTGTAATATAGCCCTATGCTCTGACACGTGCTAAAAAGGAATTAATTATAAACCCACTAACCGTTGTGAGTTAGTGATTATGTGTAATGCTAAATGTCAGACACACTACGTTTGATGTTAGGTGTCTTCATCCAAACATTATATTGGCTTTATAATCATGTTTCAAAAGACACTTTATGCAAGAGATCAAAGACTGGCTGCTGACGAAAGTACCAGGAACCCAGATAATAATAATAATAATAATACTGGCTATTTATAGAGCGCCATATCCACCCACGAATGCATGCTCATAGCGCATATT
>JAULCD010186882.1:0-10746 GCA_032361085.1 Calliostoma canaliculatum
ACACCACATGGCGATATAGCTGAAATATTGCTGAAAGCCATGTATAAAACTCTATTTCAAATCAAATCAAATCAAATCGAATCCAATTTGGGGGCTCAGGTTTTCTCTGTGTTAGAAAACATCTCTACATGTAGTGAAAGGAGAGTGCAGTCTCGCTTGAGGCATCAAATAAACCTTGTCGCCGAGCAATAAGTGGAAGACTGTTCAAAACGCTTTTCAACTTACTCATTCACATTTTCTTTCACGTTTGGGTTTCAGTTTACGATTTTTTTATCAATCTCAGTTGGGATTTAATATCGTATCAACAGTATCTACTTTTTTGCGAATGTTTGGCACATTAAACACAAAATGCAACCTGCTAGTCTCGGCTGTTACTGACGAACTAAATGTGACACCGAAGCATTGCACTTTATCTTTAATCTTTTAGACATGTTCTCCAGTTATGAAATTGGAGCCAAGCTCCCTGAAAATCTGCTACTACTAGATCAATTTTCATCGATTATTGTTGATGCTTGCATACGTAGGTCTTCAAAGTTAACACTGCACTCAGACCCAACAACTAGACGACAATAAGTTTTAACGATACTCTATTGCAGACGTGCAACTTTTATAAAATCCTTTGATCTGACGCTGCCGGTTCCCGAACCCTGAACCTACCGATCCTCGAGGAGACACTGTGTCACTGCACTAAGGATGCTGACAAAGTTAACTATAAGATGAAAGTATAGAACTTAACAGAAAGTTTACAAGAACTATATTTTGAACCCAATGTCAATATAACTTTAATGTCTAAATGTACTAGAGTACGTTAATGAATATGTGAGTAATTTTGTAAAAAGTGTGACCATTTTCTGCTGCAAATCTGTTCTGTCGTAATTTAAAAATTTAATTATATGTAAAAGTGTCCAAATTAATATACACAATAAAAAATATATATCTATACTTTGACCCAAATTGATATAAATATAACTTTACCCATACAATATTAACTTTAACTTAAAAATATTAGTTTAAAAAAACCCAACTGTGACCATTTTTTGTTAAACACCTACCCTGTGGTAATTTGTTTGAAAAAGCTCCTGAAATATGGTTACATAAAATAGGTCAGATAAAAATATTTTATAAAATATTTTATAAAAGCTCTTTTTATTAGGGTGTCGTTAAAACAAATTGTCGTTCAGTCGCTGGTTTTAAGTGCAGAGTTTTAGTAGCTCCTTAAAACAAATAACCACAGGATAGGTTTACAAACATCCTTTGCAGGTTTGACTTTGAAAACTGAAATCGACAAATAAGGATGTAAGTAAATTGTGACTGAGGATCATCTTCTAAACCAGTCTGCAGTCAACAATGTGAGAGTAGTTAGAAGAGAGAAAACGAGACTCAATTTGTTCTCAGGTCTTAGCTGAAGAGCTAAAGACGGAATCGGATTCAATTTAATTTTATCGATTTGTATGTAACGCTTGGAAATAGGGATAAGATTACTTACACAAATCGATCTCACTAATAAAGTCTACGTAATTTGTTTGAAATTTCTATTCATATCAAACTTAACAGAACTTTTAAGAAAATAAAAACAGAAACTGGACGCTTTAATCAGTTGTGGGCTCTGTAGTTCTAGTCAGTTTAAAAGTTGTGTATATTTTGTTTCATGTATATTTGTTTATTATATGTTTCTTGAGCTGATACTTATGGACTAGTACAAAGCGTGAATATATTACAGTAATTATGTATAATCCTTGAACAGTTCAGTAAACATGTCTATTTACTAATTACGTGAGTGATTATGGAAAATTACTGAAATTTTCAGAAAGTATACATATTTGCTAAAATCGTCACTGGTTCATTATACATATTTACTGAAATCAAAAATGAATAAACAAAGTCTGGATATATTCCCTTGTTTATTTTATTAATGAAGATACTTACTATCAACATACATGTTTCATTCGTAACAAAAGGGACTGGTCACTTTTATGCAACCTTCACACTCTCAATTACTCCACACTAACACAGTTTACACATTTCTAAAATATATGACAGCTAATCAAATAGAAAAGAATAGAAAAAGAGCGTTAAAAAGTTTTAAATTGACTTAATATCCTGAAACTGTGTCTACTTGTTTTGTTGAAAATATATTATGTGGTAAATGGTGTAAAAAGATAACGCAGGTGCTCATTTGTTTAACATACAACAGGATTTCAACAGCTTGTTTGGGTTTCAATTTGGGCACTAACTAGATTTTAACAAATAACTTATACTTAAAACCTGCTAGGATATAACATATAGTAATAAAACTTAAGGGAAATAATAAATGTATCAGTATCTATACTGTACCTTTGCCAATTGTAACAAAACACAAGATTTTGATCGTTCTCTGTAATTGAGGGCTTAAACTGTTTGGATGCTTCTGGTAGAGCAGAATATGCGAATTATTTTGCAAACACATCCACGCATGCAGTTTTCAGGACGCAGTTTCTCAAAGCAACTTTAATGTTAATATGATCGTAAGTGATCCTTGCAACAAGGTCCTGTAGAGTCGGTTCTTATCATAAGCTTACGATTGTCGTAGCACAGAAATCAATTTGGTACCGGTGACGAATGGCACCGTGTCCAAAGTGATCTCTATGCTACGACAGCCGTAAGTCAATGCTATATTTTAGCACGTATTATATAGTTTAGTTTGCTATAATTTAGTTAATACATTTCGATCATTGTGTGGTTTTGACAACCTAATATTCACTTTGTAAATACATATAACTATATACATGGGTAATGCTAGCCGATTTTCCGGCTTGTCGCGAACTACATATTAAGTAAAGTTTGTTAAGTACATTGTGGTATATTCCCAAGTTGTCATATTAGAACATGGAAGATGACATAACCTTATTCGATTCTAAACTGATTTGAACGAATCAATAGGTTGAGATGTAAGTGGAAATAATTGTTTGAATGTTTTGATGATATTCATGCATCATTTCGCATGACCGATATTAAATCGTCTTTGGTTAGCATCTTTGGTAACCTTGGAGTACCTTTTAATACCATTTTCAAATCCCAACAAAGATAACGTATGTTAAGTGAATCATTTGATCTAATATATCTTGTCATATTTTAAATATATAGTTTGTGTATGTTCAGATTCTTCAAATGTAAGGTGTAGTGAGACATGTTTTCAATGATTGAAATGGGAGGATGCTTTATTAGATCACAAGAAAGATAAGTTTGAGTTTGTTAAACTTGTTATCTGATCGTTTTTTGCTTTTGTAAATATGTAATTTGAGTACATTGTGAATCTTCAAACTTAAAATGGTACAGAGAAATGTCTTCAAAGATTGAAAGTGTCTTAAATTGGAGGAGATAACTTTAAAATGCTTGTTTGATCACAATAAAAATAAGTTTGAGTTAGTGAAACATGTGATCTAATTTGATTCGTCGTTTTTGCTTTTGTAAATATGAAATGTAATTATATTGTTAAATTTCAAACTTTAAAAGAGAAAAGAAATCGATTCATTGATTAAACACATAATTCCATCAGAGCTTTAACTCTTAAATAATTATTACTGAGTTGATGTTAGTCTGATCAATTGAGCGCAATCCAAACAAAGGATTACCTTGTCCATGAAGGAACTCTTTTAAACGATCCCATAAGATAGGTTTTTAAGATTAATTTAGGTTTAAACACTGAAGTAAATTTTGACACAAGTTGAAGGTTTTATATTGAGTGGGATTTAGATGGAAACTGAAGCACATGTGAGTTGAACGTGGCGAGGACATGTTGTACTAAATTGGTCCTTTGAGGTGCCTTCGGTTTCTTTGTTATTTAATTGGATATTGTAATTGAACTATTGGGTTGGAGCTAAGGCTAGTTGTATGCCTGAATAATTTGTTCATTTATAGATACAAGGTTAAGCAGGGGTGATCATGAGGAAAGAGCGGGGTGATATTGGTCGAGGTGACAGGTGGGTGCACTTGATTAAAATCACCCCAGTATTTCCTTCCAAAACCACAGGATCCCCTGCAGACTGCGTTTTGTGAAAGTTTTGTTATTGGGTTCGATGTTTGTTCACAAAATGTTGAAAACCACATGTTCATTAGAGCGGGAACATGTGTGGTATTTTTCAAAAGTATACTAACTGTTTTAATGTTTCGTTTTGCTACTATTCACAAGTTAGTTATTGTTGATTTATGTGATTATTTACTTGCACAATTAAAGATATATGTAATATTTATCCACACTACTAATTAGAAGTTGATCTTCATGAATGTTTATAATGTTCCTTCTTAAACCTTTTTACACGATGTCCTTGAACCAGAGTGCCATTTCATAAAGCCATTCATAATTTACGACATCGTACATCACGTCACTGGGCCAATGGGTTAGATTATAAAAGACAATAATCATTGTTAGCTGTGTAACTGTGTACATAGTCTACAACGTTTTTGTTGTGTTCGTATATTAAGGATGGCTTTGTGGAAAATTACGGTTCACAAATTGGGTTATATTTTATTTAGGTGTAAAAAAACTTTGTAATTGGGATTTTGGATTTGTTTTGTTAGTAAGCACGTTTTAATTAAGACTCCAATTGAGTGTTTTTCCCATTTATTAACTGTATCTGGGTATTTGGTTATATTTGTGTGTGATTATTTATCCACTCTACTTGACTTGAATGTGAGCATTTATCTCCTCAGTTAGACATGTGTGTCACCACTTATTCACTTTAGTAGATTTGAATAAGACCATATATCCGCTCTTTTTTACTTGCATGTGACCGTTTATCCGCTCTATTAGACATGTGTGTCACCATTTATTCACTTTAAAAGATTTGAACGTGCCCTTTTATCCGCTCTGCTTGAAGTGTATACGACCGTTTACTCGCTCTATCAGACATGCGTCTCCAAATTATCCACTTAACTTGACTTTAATATTACCATTTTCCCCACACTACCTGGCTTGTATGTGTCCACTCAGCCACAGACTGAAACATGTAAGAAGTCTTCCTGGGCTTATTATCCCAGTTACCCTACACCCTGCATGTCAGCTGGTTAACGAGCGATATGTTCAAAAAGAAATATTCTCCAACTTACAAATTAACAAGTAAAAATATATAATGTCTTTAATGACAGAACATATGAAACAATTGAAAATAACTAACAATACAAAATTTGAATGTCATTACATAATTTGTTATAGTTTCATACCTTTTGAATATTTTGATGTTTTTGATGGTATACATATTGTAAATGGCGTTTTCTTGAACGAATATTTATTTTGAGGATTATCTTCATCTTGCGAACACAACAAGAATACATAAAATGCGAGACACACACGTGTACCACAAAACTTTAATTTGGATGTGTCAAAAGGTATTAAATTGAAAATAAACGTCAGAACTGATCAGTATGGCACGGCCGTTATATCAACAAGCAAGTAGATGAGAAATAATCGGCATGCATAAAACAGGAATGTCCGCCAGAGTGATTGGTCGTCTGTTAATGATAGAGTGATAAAGGTTCAAATGAATTGTGAGAAAAGTCATTGCCACCAACCATATGAAAGATCGGCCAAGGCCAGGCCGACACGAAAAGGCTACTTGTGCGTCGTCAATCTTTTACCAGTTATGGTCTGGGTTTGTCTTTCCTATGACTGTAAGCTGGATCTCGTCACGGTTCAGAGGAACCTCAATGGCGACCACTACATCCGGGACATCCTTGACCATGTTCTTGTATCTCATTTTGACAATCATGCTTTAGCAACTTGTCTCTTATTCATGGATGACGGCGTTTGGTCTCACCGTTATCTTGCCGTAAAAGGATAATCTTCAGAACAATACCATCACCCAACTCCCCTGGCCTGTTATGAGTCCAGATTTAAATCCTTTAGAAAATATCGGGGACATGTTGGAGTCTAATCTAAAGACATGGAACCTCGTCCACAGAATCTTGCTGGTTTAGAGGGTACATTGCATCGTGAGTGGCTGTAGCTGCATGGGGAGAAGGGTTGACACCGTCATCCAGGCTCATGGCGCGTACACTCGCTACTGGCATTTTCTTAGTGATTTGTCTTGTTGTGATCTCAAAAAACAACTTCTACCAGAAATGAATGTATCTGTATCTTTGACGCTCTTCACAGGACCAAAGTTGTATCGCGGAACACTTATGATAAATACCCCTTTAGCATCACATCTGAAAAAGAATAAAACATGCTATCACCTTTTACAATGGTGTGTTATTTATTAGTTACTTAGTTTTACTTTCATTAAAAAGTAGTATTAGGTCCATTCCGGACTTAATATATTAGCGGTTTTCAATCACACTTTTCCAAAGTTAAATAATGGGGTGTCGCTTAATTAATTTCCACGCACTAAATTTGAGCATACACATGTGTAGCAAAACTGTTCTTAATTATAACTTATTTGACTTAGACCGTTAAGATATTTGTTTAATTGATAATGATTTAGTGTCATTTAAATCTGGTCATAACAGTTTCTTTAAATTACACAATTAATTAGGATAAGAGGTTTACAGTTTTCAGTGTTTACTGCACTGCTAATATAGTGTGGTAATTCACACTCTATGCAAACACCATGCTTTAAGATTACCATGTGTGCATTTCCCATAAAATAGAAACTGATGACTGATGTAATCTGACAAAGATCTTTATATTGTGGATGTGACTCAGAACCTTAACCTATTTTACTTTTTATTTGCAAAATGTAAAGTGAAGAAGGAAAATCCAAACAAAAACTTACAACAAAAAGTGAATTTAGTCAATGTAGCAATTGCAGTTCCCATTTTGAAAGATGCATATATGTATATTAAACAAGCTTCAATACCAACATTATTTTTTACTGAATAGTGCAGGTTTAAGTATGACACGTTTCTCGTGTTTCGTCAAACTGTAACAGGCAAAGCAGCTGCACCGTGCACGTGACTGTCATGATCAGTTTATAGGATGCCCTTTTTCAGTCTACATTAAACCAGTTAAATATTCTCAATAAAAATATTCAAACCATCATAGAACCAGCCAGTGGTACTTCAAAGTGAAATAATTAGATGCAGCATTGCCCTCTCTTTCTGCTCGGTTCAACTTATCTTAATCACGCTTCAAACCAATTTCATCACTTAATTTAACCTTTACAGTGCTATCAACGTCTATGCAAATTCGATGTTCCTAGCTAAAGTGATTTTGAAAGCCTATTCTGTGTGATTTTGTTTCAGGAGCTCTTCAAAACGAAAATCAAACAGGATAGGATTTCAGTAACACGAAGCAGTCTTAAGGTTGGTCTTACATAACACATTTTTCATTTGTAATTTAAGAGTTAAAACTTGAACGAATCTACGTTTAATAAATGTATGGATTTGTTTTGGGAACGCTCACAATGTAATTAAGTTAAAGAACCAAAAAATGCAGGATAAATTTGATCTCGCTTTACTTGCTCCAATTTAGTCATGTTTTGATTTACAGGAAACATTTCAAAGTCGTTTTCTTCTATTTAACACTCTGAAGTTACTGAATATATCAAATCAAAACAAATGTAGTAGTAGCCATCGTTGAAATGAAACTGCGTTGTCAGTTCAACGATTAAGAACTCATCATATCATTCGGTTTTGTGTTTTGACCATGTCAAAATTGTCAAGTGGTCCTCAGTTTTAAGCAAAATTTTAGGTCAACATAAAACTCTTGCTAAATGTTTACAAAATCTAATGTAATTGAACATTTAGTGAAACATGGAAGATGTACACATGGTTAATGAGTTTTAAACAACATATTACACTGTCATATTGTTTCCCTAATTATGTCACCCACGAATCACATCACAATAGCTGAAAAGTTTCGTCATACATGCATTGGGCTTATATCTTTATCTTAAGTACACAATTTGATTTTTTGTCACAATAATATCTAACAAATCCCTCAACGATCGTTTTAGTATATTTTATAATGACTCCTCTTTAGCACACAAGGATCAAGGATCTTTTTTTAATATTGAACATCTATTATAATTTTTTTTAAACATGGGGGCTGAGTTGAGGATGGTGTGATGTAAATAAGCATACACGTATTATAGTGTACATTTTCTTTCATATTTTCTAAAATTTAAGCTATTGTCATTTAACATTGATAAGCATGTTAAGACCGTCTCTTGTCCAAAATTGTATAACTGCATATTGTAGATTAGATAAACGCTAGTCAGTTCCTTCAGTACGACAGGCGATTAAAGACTGTTACGTCACACCCGTCAGTGGTCAGTGGGTCGTTCCATTAGCTTAGTGCCAGACCAACAACTTTTGTTTAAACTAACCACTAACCATCTTACCATCAAATATAAACAACTCAGCACTGTCCAATGTGCAAGCTCGTATAGCCATCAACGATGACGTCATCAACAACTTGAAACATTGGTTTGGACGAGACACAGGGAGATCAGCAGCACAGCAAATCATGCTCAGGTGGCCAGCCTTTTCTGTCAGGCTTCATGTATTAGAGATGATCTAGATGCGGACCAGATCCCCGTTTCACAAAGGCGTAAAAGCTTTACGACGTCATAAACCATGTCACTGGGTTAATGGATGTGGTTAACAAATGCAAAAAATCGTTGGAAAGTGTGCACTTTCCAAAGAAAATCTTGTTTTTCTTTGGAAAGTGCACAGTTTACACTGAATTGTTTTCATTGTAGTTAAGTGACATGGTTTACGACGTCTTAAAGTTATGACGTCTTTGTCAAACGGGGCCCTGACATGTTCCTATGTCATGTAGCCAACCTATCAACTTCACTCGGACCATCAAACCTCGTGAAAATGGAAATGTTATTCCATCTTTACAAAACGCCAAACAACATTCTACTGTGATATATTTAACCCCATTTAACCAACAGCTCTTCAACATCTTGATTCTATTGTTTTCACACCACACTGTCAAATCATCCTGGGTAACGCCAAGGCAATTACTCTACGCTACCACTACGTTGTATATGCCCTTGGGACATTCGGCGGGTTTCTTGAATTATGTGTCGGTAAAAATAGCTGTCCAATGAAATGACACGTCTTTCCTCTCGGGGTTCAAGGGACGTAACTCTTGCTAAAAACAATAGCTGCGCCCATGTCAAACAGTCTTTGTGCGTTATGTGAATTTCAAATTTGAGAAAAAACGGTTCTCATTGGTTTTACATGGTTTGCTATGCTAAGCGTTTGATTGGATGGTAGTGACGATGACGCAACTTCCAATTCGGCAGAAACCCGCAGAATTTCCCCAGGGCATATATAACGTAGTGATAGCATACATTAATTGCCCTGGGTTTACCCAGGATGACTGTCAGAAATACGTTGTACTAAGACATATGTATCAGCAATGAATAAATGAATCGATAAATTAATAAATAAACAAATGACATTTTAAAAAAAAATAATATTAATAAACAAAAACTATAATAAAACAAAATAAAATAAATAAACAATTAATAAGTATTACTGATTAGAGTGTCCGGTAGTTCTTCTGCTGTATTTCCTTTACGTTTCTGGTATGCATTGACACAAATAGAAAATTTAACGAAATTCGGAACATTTTGTTAGTGCAATTGGTCTGTGTGAGAGACAAATTCCAAGCGTTTACAAGTCTTGAAGACAAATTGAATCTTGTTTTGTTCAGTTCAGCTTACCTCAAGTTGTTGACTGCAGACTGATTATGAAGAAGGAATCCAATTATCGTCTTCATATGTCGATTATAGATTGCCAAAGTTAAACATAAGAAAGCGGTTAAAAACATTTTCTGTGGTAATTTATTTAAAATTATTATTTTTATTCTGTTTTTTAACAATAGTGACAAGAAAAAATATAGAAATTATTCATCGGATTTTCATTGATTTAATGAGGTTTCCTCAGGAAATCCAATCAAACCAATTAAAATCCGCTAGATAATTTCAATCCAATTTTTAAAAATTGAGTTCTGTTTTGAACGTGGATGTTCTTTACCTAAATGTGCTGTAGAAAGACCTTGGTAGTACAAAATGAACAAAAAGGACAGATAATCAGGTTAATTCACAAATAAATGAACGACTAGAATGGCCAGTTACTGCCTTTTCCTTGCCTTGTCAATAATGTTTAGATAAATAAGGGATTTAATGTTTACGATAAAATTATTAGAAACAAGTAAATCTTGTTTTGATTTATCAAGATTTTATGTTTAGGATAAAAGTTATCATAACAAAATTATTACTTGTTTTTGTTTTTTAAGAATTTATATTTAGGACCTAAGGATTATGAACAAGTGTTACTTGTTTCTGGTTCTTCAGAATTCATGTTTAAAATAACGTGAGTGAGTGAGTGAGTGAGTGAGTTGTTGTTTTGCCTCACATGGACAATATTACAGCCATTAGGGACGAGAAAATATGTAAGTGTTCAGATGTTTAATATAAATTGTAATTTTAAAGATTTGTGCAAAACTTAAACATACAGAGGCATAAAGTTTAAGTTAAAATTATAGTATTGCTTCCCATCTGTTTCCACTCATGCTATCTTCAACAACAAACTACTACATATACCTTGTGTTATAGCTTAGTGGTAAATGTATCAGTTCTAAAACTAAAAGTTTAAAAGAAAAGTTTAAAAAATATGGTGTCTTGTTACAAACTAGACAGCACTCAATAATTTCTTACACGAACATGGCCTGAAGCAAATAACTTTGTCAACCACAGTATCTCTCTCTCTCTCTCTCTCTCTCTCTCTCTCTCTCTCTCTCTCTCTCTCTCT
>JAULCD010186992.1:0-10746 GCA_032361085.1 Calliostoma canaliculatum
GGCCCCGGGGGGGGGGGGGCTAAAGGGAAGGCTTTCACTCCACTAAGGGTACGTCAGACGTTTCTTCCCCCTTGCCTTTTCGCCCCATGAACCACGCCTTTTTGACCCCATATATTATGATGCAACAGGCACAGTGTACTTTTGTCATCATTTCTTTGGAAGTAAATATATTAAAATGTGATTTACAAAATATGAATAAGTATATAACATAATCTCTGACAAGGGTTTGAAGACGTCTTTCTTGCTTGTTACCTTATCTAAAATATATATTGTAAATATGACAACGATATAGTACAGTAAATTAAACTACAGAGCTTCATGCCTCTCAAACAATTTACAGAGCTTCAGTTTGTTTTCAGTTACAGTGGGCCACATGACCCATGAGGTTGAAAAACGATGGGTCATTTTTCAAAACCATGGCCAAGCATAAATAAGACAAAATCATGTATTTTTCAATGTATTTATTTATTATGTATTTACTGCTGCACACTTTACAGATTCCACTTCAAGCACAGAAGCCTCCCCTGAAATTTGAAAATCAACAGATTCGTCATTGCAGATCTAAAGACCTTAAACATAATTTTTAAAATTCAAACTTTTTCTACAATTATTTTTATGTTTATAATTATTTCTTCACTAATTTCTGCAAGGTTTTTTATATGTATTTACAGAACTTTAAGGCTACCTATTTTATTTAATATTAAATATATGGAAGGGTGGGGGGAGCTTTTAAGGTTTTTTAAATGTACTTAGTTTTTTCTAATTGTTTCAGCAGTACACAAACTAAGAGTCACGTTATTATTGTGACCACGTTATTATTGGTCATTATTTTTGTGTGCAAGAAACACATTTTAATTTTGTCTCTCCTTAATATGACTTTAACCGAGTGAAGAGTGCTTGCGGCTAACCAATTTTGCGTCCGATCTGTCCACAGCAAATTGAAAATGGCATTTAGGGTCGTGGGTGGGAATCATGTGACATAAGATAACGTGACACGAGACGGTGAATAAGCGAGTGAATTTTGTGAAATTGCTTCGGTATAAAACAAATGATTTTAAAAATTACGATAGTTCTTATTTTTTTTCTATCCTACTGTTCTGGAAAATGCTCAGCTGTCTTCATTTCCAGAAATATTGGTAAGAATCGTTTTGGTAATATTTGTATCAAATGATGCAAATTGTTTGGAAGATTTGAATCAGTCAATAATGTTTTGTATTAACCTATTTTTATCAGTACTTTTACAAATGCAAAAACAAATGTTTCCAAACAATTTGTAAGAATTTTTTTTATTTGTAAACAATATTTTGTTCATATATTTATTTATCGTGAAATAAACTTTTGTACAAATAGTTGGGAAGTATGATTTTTGAGAGGTGTAGGATATGTAGAGAATCTCACCCAAATGTCTTCTGCTAAGTTTAATCTTTTCACATAAGTGTACTGCAACTTGTCTGTGGATGTTATGTGGATTGTAATTCAATAGTAAGAAAATAATGTTTGTGTTATCTCGTTTTAGTAACATTTCAAAGGTTATAACAAATGAACAGGAATATTTGATATTTATTAATGAAAAATTCAAATCCAGTAATACAAAATTAGATATAAAGCACAGTTAAAACAAGAACAAAAACCCATTAAGTTCCATTAAGTTCCTTTACAAGAAGGTGTAAGTTATCCCTTAACCTTTACGCACCGTGAGGATTATATTTTTTCTTTTGTTCTTTTTTTAAATTCAAATACAACATAAATAAGCTGGTGATAAATATGTGTACTTTGTTTGAAGGAGATTATGTTTTTTTCGTTTAAAAGCTCTTTCAAACAAAATATCCCTGCAACGTTTCTCAACGGTGTAAGGTGTCCACAGTTTAACTTATACTAAACCCCTTTCAGCAAGAGTGGGCGGTTTCATGCAAAAACATATTTGTCAACGAACAGGATATATCGTGAACAAGCGCACACAACATTACATCCAGTTATCCTCAAATATTTTAAAAAACAAATAGATGTTTTGTCTGATATTTACCGACATAAAACAGCCTTACATTGACGAACAAAAACATTGACTGCATAAAGCTTCACTGGCCTTCGACGAACTTTTTTACTAGCCGCACGCCGCCACCTAACATATGCAGGGGCATGTGTTACAAAGATGTCATGACTTTACAACGTCCTAAACTATGTCACTGGGTTGGTGGATTTAGTTTTCAAATGTAAACAATGGTTGGAAAGTGTGCACTTTCCAAAGAAAACCTTGTTTTTCTTTGGAAGGTGCACAATTTACAACCATTTTTTGCACTTTTAGACCAAATCTATTAACCTGGTTTAGGACGTCGTGAAGTTATGACGTCTTTGTAAAACGGGCCCCAGGGATCGTCGCCAGAAGACTTACCAGAGGTCCCGTATTGACAACAAACCACCGTCAAGCACGTCTACAGTGGTGCAGACAACATCTACGCTGGACGACCATGAAGTAGTGACAAGTTCTATTCACTGACGAGTCTCGTTTTAACCTGAGCCACAGGGATAGACGGACTCGAATGTATCAACGTTGAGGTGAACGTTACGTTAATCATTATGTCATGGAAGAAGATCGGTTCGGGGACGGCAGCATTATGGTATGGGGTGGGATTAGAGCAAGATAGAAGATCCGTTTTATAGTGGTAGAAGTGATTCGCAATGGACAGCGCTACCGCGACGTGATCACCGTTCCTGAAAAATAACTTACGATCATGTCGCGGTATAATATTTTCAGAGTTCTAATCCGCATGCCTTATAACGAGGACTGACGCAATGTGCGTTCGGGGATTTGACTCGTGCAGTACATGCACGCTACCTGTATAAAACTGCACGAGCCACGTGCTTCTGCACACACCATGCTGTCGGCCCTCCCCATTGTAATGTACTAATTTGTTATTACAGGTATGTGGATGAATGTAAATATTGTACGAATATTTCATAAAAGTATGTTAAATGACATTAATTGCTACAATATTAGATTATAAATATTCAAATATATCTTATTTCCCAGGTGTATATAGAATATTAGATTATACATATTCTAATATATCTTACTCCCATGTTTATATAGAATATTAGATTATAAATATTCTAATATATCTTATTTCTCATGTTTGATTGTATTTACGGGAGACACACCATGCTGTCGGCCCTCCCCATTGTAATGTACTAAATTGTAATTACAGGTGACACAATAAACTCGATCAACTGACCCACAACGTGTTGGTTATCCCTGCGACAATCATCTTAACTGTAATATTACAAATGTTAAATCCTTTTGTTGTGATACAGTAGATCCCAAACTGAGAAGATTTACTCCTGTCGTGTTCAAAGTTTATTAACAGCTCTTTATCTTTTGTTTACAGTAGCGTCTCATTTACCTTCAAGGCTATGTTCTTGGAATAACATACGTCTAAACGATTGAGGGCCCTTCTTCAAAGCGATATTAGGCTAAGTTTATCGTATTAAGTGATTTTTAAAACAATGTCCCGTGGAGTTGTTTCTTATAATAGGCTTACGACTGTCGTAGCGCAGAGATCGATTTGAAACCGGTGCCGAATGTTATGTTTATGTTATGCAAATGTTATGTTTTATCACTTACGATCAACTTGGCCTACGATTGCTTTGAGGAAGAGGGCACAGGACTTACACGGGTATGAAGAAACGCAGCTTAATATTTGTTTAGCAGTTCATACTATATTAATAATTAAACTTAAAATGAAGATAAATGTACATGTGGCGTAAAGTTGATATTGTTTAACAGATTGATTGTAAGGAAAATTAACGACGACAGTCTCATCTGTCAATTATTGTCAGTTTAGTCCCATCTGAATACTTGAAAATGTCATATAATGTCGTGGCGCAGAAATTGATTTGAAACCGGTGCTGAATGGCTTCGGTTCCAAACCGATCTTTGCGCTACGACAGTCGTAAGAAAATGTTATGTTTTATCACTTACGATCAATTTAGCATAAGATTGCTTTAAGAAACAGGGCCCAGAACAGAATGTGGCAATCGACAAAATTTGATATCTAAATATGAAACATAACATCTTGAAACACAATTATTACCCACTTAGTTTATGGTTATGTTTCTGTTGAAGATAAACGTACACTGTATATTTGATATATTATGTTCTGAGTATAGTTAACAGCCTTAAATATAATTACTATTTTAGATGGATTTGATTTGTAACTCATTATTTTCAAATTATTGGTGTTAACAGACCTTATTATTGAGATTTCACGAATATGGGAAACAATATATTAAGTATGTCGTAAATGTTGAACATGACTTTATAATGTTCAAAACACATTGATAAACGTCATAAAAGCCATGAGTTGTATCATGTAAACAGATTACTACCAGATGACTGGAACGGAGTGCAGGGTTTATTGTGTTAATTGTAATGTATGGTGGAGATGATGCAATAAACTGTTTGATATACACAGCACAACCTACTAAATGTGTGGTTTGTGTGCTTAAGACCAATTCATCAACGTCAAAAGTAAGTTATGTCAAGCAAGTCTTGTTGCCGCGTCTTGTTTAAAGTGATAATAGAGTTTATTTAGCGATTTATTGGTTTGCAACGGGAGATAAGGAACGTTTTCTGTACACTAAACAAGTATTAGTCAGTTTGAAATTGTGCCTGACCACTGTGAACCTAAATTGAGTGTTACTAACATATAGACAAAAATCAAGAATTACCCCGGCCTGGTATTTGTCGTTAATCCTGCAGCCAACATGCTCTTGAAAAATGTAATTAAAATAGTCTCTGGGCCCCATTCCTCAAAGCGATCTTAGACTAAGTTGATCGAAAGTGATGTCCTGTGGAGTTGTTTTTATCATAGGCTCACGACTGTTATAGCGCGGAGATCGATTTGGAACCGGTGCCCTAAATCGTTAGATAATTACAAATCTGAATTGCGTCTCTTCTAAAAGTGCAACATTCATTTAGTAAAGTACAAAGCAACTTTACGCCTACTGTCTTGTACATTAAACAAAAATAACCAGTGTAATTACATTCATGTACAGTGTAAGCACGTAAGGGTATAGATAAAGAAATAATGTGAATATTTATGGATAACTCCTTTTATTAACTATGGGCGACGGTTCGATACAGATTCTTGTATCGAAATGTCGCCCATAGTTAATAAAAGAAGTTGTTATCTATAAATGTTCACTTTATTCCGAATATCCAACTTCTAAAAATGCCACTGAAAGACATTATAGTTTTAAAAGTGGATATACAAGATAAGTACTTGTATACGTACGTACGTTATACGTGCATGTCAAGTGTAATTACGTGTATATATAATTCAAATACGTAGATGTAAAGTGTAAAGTACAAATACAGTGTCAGTACGTGAATGTGCGTACGTTATACGTGTATGTCTAGTGTAAGTACGTGCTTACACACTATAAGTGTGTGGATGTACAGTGTGAGTAAGTGCACGTTTTATAAATACAGCCGCCACCACCTCGGTATTCCACTCATAAACTCCTTGTTATCTCTATCTGAGACAAGTGGAAGACTTTAAATGTGAATGAGGTTGCCTCTGCTCCTTATTTAGTCAGTCACTGATGACAACTCGTTCAAGAGATGAAAAAGCCATACAAGTAGAACTTCATTCATTTGGAGAAGTACTTGATCAAATCTGAAGTCCCGAGCAAACGTGATGGAAAACAGTGTTATAATGTAAATTTATTAATGTAAATAAATTTTGGAAAGATAAGTTTTTTTGTGTTTTAATAACTTAATCAGTATAACAGAAGATACAGTATTCATAGTTAAGTGGACCAAAGCTTACTCGTAATCTACTGACAGAATAGGAATATTATATTATTTATAGATGTTTATATATACAAAAGTAATAAGTACATATGGCGATATAGGCATCCACTGTAGACTTCCCTGTGTCATTGTCGCCATCTTCACGGAAAATACATTGTTTGAAAGAAAGTAATCATATTTACAAACCATATTAATCATTACGTAAAAGTGTTGTGTAATAAAGTACAGCTGTCAAATAAGGTTTTTGTGAAAGCAAGATATCACAATACAGTCTACCAATAAATAACCAACTTACTGTTGAGTTGAAAGCGCACTTATTCTCTGTTTAAGGGTGCTCTGTCTCCCTATCTTTTCCTCTCTTCCTCTCTTCCTCTCTTCCTCTCTTCCTCTCTCTCTCTCTCCCTCTCCCTACCACCCACCCCCCACTCTCTTTCTAAAAAACAACAAAAATATTTTGTGATGTTTGAGTCTTTCAAACAAACCACCAGAGAATAGTTTGCATGTTACATAAATAGGTTCCAAAGCGATCTCTGTGTTACAACGGTCGTGAGCCATTATTATATTTTAGGCTAACTTCATTGTAAGTGCTAAGATCGTCCTGGGAAACGGAGCACTGCGCACTTTCCACTGGAGCAAAATCTATAGACATTATGCAATGTATTTCCATCGGAAATCTCATCAAATCAAATGGAAATCCGCTGAATAATGTCTATACATTTTGTAAGTGTGAACATTTAGGTAATACATGTCAGCAAGACATTATAAAAAGGAATTTAAATGATTGTTTAGACTCTATATTGAATCTGGGCATAACCTTTATTAATGATACATCAACTTGATTTTGAAAATAGCTGAAAAGTCCAAAGATAAATGTTACCACATAAAGAAAAAGTGGCATGTGTAATCCAAAGACTCCTGAATTAATGACTGCTTATTAGACCAAAAGAAAAGTGCGATGTCAAACTTTATTAATTCCCAATTTCATTAATTTTGTAATTCAAAGTATATTACTGTTAGTATAAATAATAAATAATGGAACATCATCTACATTTTCACTTAACATTATGTTGAAACATGTTAACGTTATTTAGCAAACTCTACTACATTTTTTTTAATTATGAAAAAATAATATAATAACAACCATCTTCATTGTGATGGTTAACTTTAATCAGGTTTATAACGTTAAATAGTTTTTATATTGTAACTTCTTTTATTATAAACACAACGTTTATGAGCTAATCCTTGTCATGTTTTTATCTGACAAAGGTTCAAGGAAAAACCCAAAGACGTCGTGATTACAACGAAAGACGTTACATTCCAAAATATTTCATAAACTTCTTTAATTGTAAACACAACGTTTCTTGGCTTGTCCTTGCCCATTAGTCAGGCGAATTTTCAATTCAAAATATTACACGTTAAAATTACATTAACGTTTAATAGGCGATAACAATATGTTTTTCTGAATAAGGTTTATACATCAATGCTAATGTATTTTCAACTGAAAACAGGTTTTAAATTTCATAACAAACTATTTTAAACATTGAGATATGTTAAGCAACATAGTCATATTTCTACACAACATTTAATTGTCTCTCAAAGATTCACATATGACGAGACAGATAAGTTAATATGGCAAGCACATGGATCTATCATCACGCTTTCAATTCCAATTTATTGAATAATTCATTTATCTCTACCAGCGCTTCACTGTGGCACCTCAATTTGGAAATGTCAACCTCAGGAGGATAATTAAATTGTCGTATCTATTAAATGCAAGATTATACTGAACTTTCGATCCAACATTTGTTGGTACTAGATCTGTGAGGTAACTTGGAGCCATATTATTTTGAATTTTGTAAAACAAACAAAGCTTACGCTTCCGCCTACGTTCTGACAATGTTTCCCATCCTGTTTCAAAATAAAGATATTTATGAGGTGTATATTTTGGTAGACCAGTAATAATTCTTGCTGCTTCTAGCTGAAGTTGTTCTAGTTTATTTTCTTGTTCTAGTGTACATCCATCCCAAACTTCACAAGCGTAATTAGTTGCAATACTAAGATGAACACATCAACAACATAAATAATCGGGGGAAAGAAAAAAAACAGAAAAAGACCGGACTGCAAACAAACCTGAAATGCACATATGACAACCACTTTTAGCAATTTAAAACAAAACCAATTGGCCCGTGTACATGGTTTGTGATTTTGTGACATGGCACCAGTGGCTTCTAAGGTTATGAGCTTGTGTCTACAATGATTTAACACATACTAAGCCAATGACTTTTGTTCACACTGTAGAAGGACAAACTTGTGCCTTACTCCTAAAAAGGGCACATTTTGCAACGATTTTAACATTTTGAACCGAGCCCTTGTGTACTTGACATGGTGTTGTAGGTCGTAACGTTAAGATAGATATTGAAACAAACGGCACAGATAAAGGAAACCTACTCTGTGCTGACCTCCTAGGATCTGTTCCTGAAATCTATCTTAGGCTAAGTTGATCGTAAGTGCTCGAATATAACTTTGGATTACGACTGCCTTAGGGAAGAGATCGCTTTCGAACCGGTGACACTCGGGACCAGTTCCAATTCGATTTCTGCGCTGCGACAGTCGTAAGCCTATGATAAGAAATAACTTACCAGGACATTGTTTAACACATCACTTAGGATCATCGTAACACTAAAATCGCTTTGTTGAACAGGAGCCACGCCTGACTAGGGTATTTGCACTGGCTTACACTAAAGCTCAGGTTAAAAAGCTTGAGGTGTGACTTCAGGCAAGTGACTTAATTTGTTCGAAGCACTACAACTGACGACTTCCGACCCAGACAGAATTCTGTTGAAGCTGTCAGATTAGGTGGAGAGATAGCACAATAATGTACTTCTGAAGAAATTAGCAAATTTATAACAATTTATAAATACACACACCTTAAAATAAGCATAGCTTTGTTTTAGTATCTTAAATATGGGTATGTTTGGTGTTAATGGGGTTAATTATTTTATTTTCTGATTGTATACCTGTTTAAAACAAAACAAAACGAATGTTTTTATTCAAAACTGAAATGGACAAAATGTTACATGCGTTTTGAGGGTTAAAAGATAAATATACAAATATTGACTTAGTATTACAATATTACGCCGTTGTCGAGAAAGTAATGATTACTTGGTTGGTAACAGTATAAGAATCTACACAGAAACACAGTCTCTAGTCAGCAACCGATTAAGTTATATTCAAAGTATATCTTAACCTGTCACGACTCCTTAAGATCAGGGCCCCGTTCACCAAAGCGCTGTTAGGCTAAGTTAATCGCAAGTGTTTAAATATATCATTGGTGTACGACTGTCGTAGCGCCGAGGTCGCTTTGGAACCGGTGCCATTTGTCACCTATTTCGAAGTCTGTGTCCATAGGGCACTGTTTAAAATACCACGTTCACTCAGCCTAAGACCGCTTTGAGGAAAGAGGTCGTGAACACTGTCAACAGTAGCAATAAATAACAATATTACTTTCCAGACTACTTCCTATTATAAGAAACAACTTTACAGGGCAGGACATGTTTCCGAAATAACTTAACACTTAACACTAAGATCGCTTTACTAATCAGGACCAGGAAAGTTTTTCTAAGGGCAAGATGGTGACTGTTTCAAGTTATATTAAAATGAAGTTAGTGCTCGCTCTTAGGTTAAAAGAATTGTCAGTTATTAATTGCCATTTTTATTATCTGAAAACGATAAAATATACCAGCTGTATTGATATTTGTACATATTTTTGGTATCTTTTAAGACTCGTTTTGAGCAGGTTAAAACACTTTCTTCTTCAAATAGCATTCTATAACTTGAATAATAATATAAGGTTTACGGTTTATTACTTAAATTCTTTATTGAATGAGATACAAGACACTACAACACACAGACACAAAGATAAAGGAATTCAACTAAAACAATTACAAACAAACAAATAAGCAAACAAACACACACATTTGGCTTTGACTGCAACTGAATCTAGTTTACTTAAAAGTGAAACTCCACAGGATGTAGGAACATGAACAGACATTAGAAAAAAACACAATACAAGCAATATATTTTTTCACCAAACAGACTTTCAATTCAGACCATATTTTTGAAAACTTTAAAATTAATTATATCTAGGACAGGTTTAGTTTTAATTTGGTTGGGTCTAGTTAAGTTCAGTGATGAGTATATCAATATCACGGATGATGTCAACAGTCACCCTGTGGTGCTAATTAATAAAGCAAAATAGACACCAAATAATTGGCTGTCTCTGATTAAGCTTGCTTTGAAGTTTTGCCTTCGTAAAAGCCGTCAGTAAATAACTCATATTCCAGTGATGACAACATTCAGTTCATTATATTTTTTTAAAGTTAGTTATTATTAATTTTGTTCATTGTGAAAAAGCGTAAAAAGGCGTCATTTGGTTTTAGGTAATTTAACACTAAATCTAATCCACCCACACGTGGTGTCAGGGGAATAAATTAAAAATGAGCAATTCCCACTTCAGCTTTAAGTAGTAGTTTTATCTTGAATAAAATCAGTACAAAAAATGTTGTGTTACATTGGGACAAGATGCTCAAAGCAGACCTGTTTTCTAAAAACATTTTTGTGGTGGAAATCATATCTCACTCTGTTATTGTCATGTTATTTGAAAAACGTGTTTTTTATATTTATATTATAAGTGCAAATGAGAATTAATTTATAAATGAAAAAGTTGCATGTGGTTATATATGATAAAAGACTTAAGATCTGGGTCCCATTTTACAAAGAAATCACAACTTTACGACGTCCTAAACCCTGTCACTCAGTTAATGGATTTGGTCTACAAATGCTAAAAATCCTTGTAAACTGTGCACTTTTAAAAGAAAATCAAGTTTTTCTTTGGAAAGTGCGCATATTACAAGGATTTTTTTGCATTTGTAGAA
>JAULCD010187103.1:0-10745 GCA_032361085.1 Calliostoma canaliculatum
GGAGCAAGCATATGCCCGGAAACGTCATGAACTTACGAACAAACCAGAAGTTGACATTCAAGAAATCTTGAACTAAGCTTTCATTATTGATAACCATAACGTTTAATTTTTTAACATTCATTTCAACATTTTTATTGATTAAACCTTGTCATTTGCTAGAAATATATCATGTATGTACTAGATACAGAACTCGTGACAGTGCTTTATCGGGATACAAAGGACTGTCGTTGGGACAAAGGTGAGGCGAAGTCGAGCCTTATGTTGTGCAACAATCCTTTTGTGTTTTGATAAATCACTCTTTATCTCACTTAAAGCTTTGTCAAACTACGAGTTCTTGACAATGTTAAAATGCTGGGTTCGTGCAACACTAGAATGCTCGTGCAGCCAAGGTGATATTTGGGTCTTGATCAATACATTATCAGTGTATAAATGTGACAAAATTGATAAATACCCATTGGATGAGATATTTTGACTAAAATCCGGAAAATTAACAAATAATTTATGGCTAGGATATAAAGAATTTTAGTATATAGGTGTTATTTTCAAGTATATTTTCTGAGATACCTTTTATCAAGACAATCTGAAGATTTATATTAATTTGACAAACAAAATACATGCATCGGCTGGTGAGGAGATTGCAATTGGTTCTGAATATTTTAATATGATTAATCCTTTGAGATACATCAAAGCCCTGTTTGGAGTTTCATTGTGTTTTACGTATTTAAACTTGATTAAGAAGATGTTAGATTCAACCTTTTAGTGCTTATGTTCACGGCGTTTTGGAGCATATGCTGGCTTTTTTATCAGGTGAATTCACTTCATGAAGGAGCAAGCATATGCTCTAAAACGTCGTGAACATACGTACTAAGAAGTTGGCATCCAAAAATCCCAAAGTATGCCTTATTGTGTATTAAAGCTATTCAACTGGTTTTCTGACATTATGCCCAATTTTGTTTAAAAAAACCTTTTGTGACAAGTTACTAACTAAAACAAGCACGTTAAGGGTTGGCATATACCAGTCCAACTATTCTACTTTATCAGCATATGGTGTTCCTATGAACATTAAAACAAAGAGTAATTTCTTTGTGTGCGTTTCCGGCAGGGAGCATTCCAAGTGTTCGCCATCAGTCATTTTCAGAAATCCTTGGCATTATGATTGTTGACTTCTGGTTTGAAAATCAAGGTTTTTTCAAGTAACACTCATTGAACGAGTCCCACAATAAACAAATACCCCCACAATACCGACGCACTTACTCGTTTTCCACAAAATTGCATTTTCAAAAAGTCAATTTCACTGAATTTTCGAACAGGCACTTCCAAGATGCGTTTGCACGCTCTATTGTCGTGTTGTGGACGTGTGTTTATGGATTTGGTTTGACTGAATCAACGTTATCTAAAAAACTATGTGTCACAATAACTTTTGTTGTTGTGTATATTACTAAAACGAAGTAAAAACCAAAGGTTATATTAAAGGCAATGTCGGAAAACATACATTTGTGGTTTCATAGTTGATATTGAGGTGAAAGATTGTTACAGCTATTTGAACTTTATAAACAGATAAACTATAGAGATAAACTATAAACAAAAGTTTGTTTGTTGGTTATTTGCATCAATATACAGTACGCGGACAACACTCTTTATGTCACTTCAATGTTGTTGGTTCAGTTTCAAAGTTCTAGTTATCATTTAATTTCTACCAAGTGTTTACTCTGGGATATCTAGTTCAGGCTACAAATGCCAAAAAACTTATCAATAACACTTTTCAAAGAAATACATTCCAATTCCGAAGTGATGTACACTGGAAAAATGTAAAGAAATTATTCAGCGAATTTCCATTGATTTGATGAGATTTCCGTAGGAAATATTGGTTCTATCATAATAGCATCACAGGTACAAATAGGCCAGAAAGTTTAGTTTACAAATTCCTAAATTGTTGCAAACTATACACTTTCTAAAGAGAAACTTGTTTTTTTTTGAAAGTGTACAGTTTACAACAATATCACATTTGATAATCACACTTATTGTCCCAGTGGTCATAAAGTTCAACGAGAAAAATGTCGATGGTCCAAAAGGGTTTAGTTTACCGATGCCAAAATCGTTGTAAAGTATTATTTTGTTAGTGTCTAGAGCAACTATTATGGCATCTATAAACCAACCCATTCAGCTAAGCTCTGGTACAGATACGTTTATTCCTTCAACGTTCTGTCAAGTGTTTTGATCATACGTGTCACAATAAGTGTTACATATCAGAAACATCCTCATAGACTACTTGATCTATGTTATCTTCAGCTGTGTTTTCATACACATTGTCATCTGAGTCTAAGGGGATGCCTGATCGAGACACGGGTTCCTGGTCTGGTGGTGGCACCGGAGTCAAATAGGCGGATTCTTGGTCTGGTTGCAGCGCAGTCCAATAGGCGGATTCTTTGTCTGGTGGTGGCACCGGAGTCAAACTGGCGGGTTCGTAGTCATGTAGCCCAGTCATATGGACAGGCTCGTCAGAAAATTTTCGTTTCCTTCTGTGAACATTGATGTGTAGTCATTTGTAAAACAGAAAGATCTACATTTAAAAGTACAAATATGTTTGTTATGAATTTAAAGGAAATATGATGCCTGTGCATACATACATATTTCTTGTTGATATTATAAATAAGTATAGATGTCAAAATGGTTATCTCTGTAACCGTTTTACTGAGCACATACTTGGGATATCACTGAAATACCATTAGATATTGGAAAATAATCTGAAAACGTGACAATTCTGTCACCTTTTGTTGTTGAATGCATTGCGGGACGGCACTGCAATCAATAACAAAAGGTGACAGAATCGTCATTTATCAAAATACCGTTTTGTATTAAACAATGTTTACTCGGCATTGAAATTCATGTCTTTGCAACATTGTTATTTTAGTTAAGTTAACAAAACTTAAATCGAAGAAATAATTCGTTTGTATTTAGCCCTGCGTAGCACAATATATATTTTTTTAAATGCATTAAAAATATAAATAAGTTAAGGCATTATATGTTTTAAGACGACCATTCTTTAGTTTCCAACTAAATACTGATTAACTCTTTCTTTGTAAATTTTATGTCAGTGATATTGGTTTTATTGCTTTATAATAAATACAAATCACCTTATAAGAAAAACGGTCACAATCAGGATTATGATCACAAGGACCGCTCCAGCTGCTGATGACGCAATGACATAGGTTGGCACATGTCCTGTTAACAAATACAAGACGCCCTTACAAACAATAGTACTATAATATAACCATATACAATAAAATAAACACAACACAAACACTCACAGTTCATTAAAACACGCAATAACTACGATAACCATATAGTTTAGCATAATGAACCCCTCCGGATGTCACAAACACATACACTGTCTTAAAAAAACGCAGCCCCTGTAGTTTGAAGATTGTAATCTTAAGATTTAAGATACAACGCATTTAATTTAGAAGATAGAACACTGCAATTCGGGACGAATATAGTCTAGCTATTAACGTTTAAGGTCAGTGTCTTAAAAGTCTTCTCACTGAGACTGGTTTGTCACAAGGGAGGCTCTTTCTTAGTACATCGTGTGCACCACAAGCTGCAATCATTGCACGGCACCTCCTTAGGTTAAAAGGGATAAAGGCCGGGCCACACTGACGCAGCGCGACAGCAGTCGTCTTGCCCAAAGATTACAACGATAACTTCATTACCGCCCCACACTAACTCATCAGTATTAATGTGGGGTGGTAATTAATTTATCGTTGTTGCAACTTTTGGGCACGGACCCACTGCGTAAGTCTGGCCTTAAGATGTCGGATTCTTTCCTTGAGGATTTCTCTCAACTTCTCCTGCAGTGCAACAGATAGTTGTTCGAGCGTCTGTGGCGGCGGTCTACGTTAACGTACACGTATGTCAAGAGAATCTTACAGATGTGATATAGGGTTGAGGTTTGGGCATATGGAGGGCCATGGCAACACATTGACGTTATAATTATGTAGAAAATACACTGTTGTACCCGCAGTGTAAGATCTGACGTTATCGTGTTGCAAAAGTGTTCTCTGTTGATTATAGATCGATAGGTGAGACTGATAGACTTGGTTAATGTAGCGTTGGACTGTCAAATTTCCACGAATGATCACCAAGTCTGATCTTTGGTTGTATGGTATGTCTTCATAACGCTGCCGCCACCAAATCTGTCCTGACGCAGTTTGGCACCAACAGTTATTTCGTCTTCTATAGACACGCTGTCTATTGTCACAACGTTGAAAAAACACGTGATTTGTCACTAAACCAGATACACCTCTGCAGTGTTTTACAACATTTAATAAATCGTGTATGACTGATGCACAGTAAATGGTATTGTTCATGAATTGTCTCAGTCTGAAATAAAACAAAGCCTTAATATAGTAATCTGATTTTGACCCACAGAGTCTCCCAATGTAGAGTAGCTTCCGTTTGTCAATTATTGCTTCCATTAACCAAAGGCCAAGCGTTAGTGTTGTGACATCTTTTGGAGATCTCCTATGAAAGTTTTGTACAGATCTGGCGAAGTAGCGTTGTGACACTTCTAGCTCGTAAAACTCTGATAGTCGCACGTTTGACCACAGTTCCGAAGAATACGTTGCACACGGGAGAACAGCACGCCGCCATATTTGTACACAACACAAAGGATTTAGTCCACCTGCTCTTAGTCCAATATCTTTTAGAGAACCAATAGTTCGTCTTATTTTGGCACACGTTTTACTTGTTCTTTCATTTTCCTTTTGCGTTGTCATCACACATCCGGCGTATATAGTGCTGATTTTAACTGGGAATTTCGTGTTGTGGAGATGACATACAGCATTTTTATTGTTCTTGTGACAACCATTGTAAAACAGAACACAGCTTTTCTTCGCATTGTACGACAGTCACCACTTACATTTGTATTTGTGAACTACATCCATAGATATCTGCATTCCGATTTGTGTACAGCTAACTAGTGTTGTATCATCTGCTAGCAAAACCGTAGGAACGTGCTCACCTCCAATAATAAGTCCTGTTTTGGCAGCATCTAGATCAGTAATTAGTCTATCAATGTATACTAAGAACATCCATGCTGACAACACGCGCCCTTTCCTAACACTCTAGTGAACTGGAAAGAAGTCACTGGTCCAACCATCATATTTAACACATGCGGTTTCGCTTTTATAAGAGTGTTTTATCAGATGCCAGGCCCGTCCACATATTCCATTCTCAGCTAGTTTTACTAGGAGACTACCATGCCAAATACGGTCAAATGCTTTTTCATTGTCCAGAAAAACTGCATACACAGCTGATTGTCTTTCAAGGTAATAAGCTATAACTTCTTTCAACATATGAATAGCTGTTGTTGCTCCATGTTCCTTTCTAAAGCCACATTGAAGTTTATTTGGGAAGTTAGGGTTTTTCAAAGACATGTACTTTTCAAGTCTATTCAGGAGAATACGTTCAAATATCTTTCCAATAGATGACGTCAGTGTTATAGCTCTATAGTTTGCAGGGTCAGTTTTGACTTTATTATTACCTTTATACACAGGTATAATCGTTCCATTGCGCATGTTTTCAGGAAGATAACACTCACAAACAATTAAATTAAACATATGTGCAAGGTGTTGGTATAATACACAGCCGGCATACTTTATATGTTCGTTTGAGACTAGATCCGGTCCCGGAGCCTTCCTGGTTTTAAGACCCTTCACAACATTTGTTACTTCAGCCACAGATACTGGCTTATCCCAGATATGATCTCTAACTGGTATAGGAGTCACACATATTTCCTTGACGCGTTTAGCAGTATTGTCTGCAAAATTATCATCAAATTCAGCTTTTGTGAATGGAGAGAATAAATTGCAATAGTATTTAGCCCACAAGTTGCACACATCTGGAGATAATGTTGCTGTTACATTGTTATATACAATATTCGAGTTAACAGTTGATGTTTTCCTCTGCTTCTTGACTACTTTGTAGAATTCAGCAATGTCTACCTCACAGGCTTCCATTATGTCAAAATATTTTTCTCTGTTCCACTGTCTCTCAGCTTTTCGTTTAAGACGTCTAAATTCACATTTTGACTGTTTATATGCCTTGTACAGAGTGTCATTAGATGCCCTTGGTTTACCCCCGGCTTTCCATAGTCTCTTTGATTGCCTCATCTGGTAGTGGTAAAAGTCTAAATTAGAGCTTTTCCAATAGGGCTTTAGATAATGTCTAAAACGGCCTTGTGGGATGTGTTGTGATGCAGCAGAGTGAAGGGCAGTGGTTATTGAGTCCATGTATGATTCTATTGTGTCCGTAGTGTGGTATCCTGAACTAGGTAATGTAGTTCCAAGTAGTAAGTTTATCTCTGTTTCATACAGTTTAAGCTGTATTGGGTTTGCTTTAGACCACTTAAGCGATTGCATACACCACTTCTTATCACCTGTGAGGAAAATATCACTGAGGAATGTTAAAACCACAGGATAATGGTCCGATACATGAAAAGGAACGGTACTGTCAATTGTCGTCTTCAACACTGCTCCCTGTAAGCTGGATGGTATGAAGACATAGTCCAAGACTGAGAACTGAGTATGTGCCTTGTTACACCATGTTTCAAGTGACCCTTCAGTTGTGCCACAGGAGTACGAAGCTACCATATTTCGATCAGCCAAATACTGCATGAGTATTTGTGATCGTACTGCGTGGCTATTGTTGTAGATATCGGTATTAAAGTCCCCACAGAGAATTGTAACACCAATGCTATTTAATTCATCCACCTTTTCAAAGGCGTAGTTGAGGCACTCTGTATATTCGCCAATGCTGTGATTCGTTGACGGGAGCAACGCACACACAATAGAGAGATTGACACAACAGTGCCCAGATATCGTTATAGCTATGACGTCATCATTTTCAGTGTGGTGTACTTTTACTGAGCTACTGAGTGTACTATTTACTAAGATAGCTACTCCACCCTCGCCTCTGTTACCATGCTGTGCTGATCGCACTTGAACAGCAACATCAAACTTGTCCGTCATTTTGTTTAGGTAGGTTTTAGTGTTCTCGGTAAGCCAGTGTTCTGTGAGGGCAAGAATGTCACAGTTTTCTGCCATCTGGTCAAGGTGGTCACAGTTATAAAGAGCGCCACGAAGGTTCCATGTTCCAATGCTCAACATGATAATAGTTACAAGTAACGTAATTTGTGCTGCCATGGGTATAGAGTTAGTGCACTTTTTGATTGTTTCTTTGCGATTGGGGAATCCATTCCCGACATTTAACATTGTTGGGCCAGAATTGCTCACTGTCAGTAATCCTATTTGCTGTTTTGCTGTCAACGTTTACTCTCAGTGTGTATGTTGGATTGTAACCTTCCCAGTGTCTCAGCAAGCGAACATAGGTGATGTGAACCCCCCGTTGTTTCGCATATTCGTAGATTGCATCTTGGACAAGTTCTATCGGTTGGTCTGCTTTAACATAAGAGAGAACAAAACGTTTTGTTTTAAACCTAGGAGAAACACCCTTAAATGCTCGAGACCATTCGTTATCAAAACTCACTAACCTCTTCTCGGTGCTGTTATTTTCTGCTGGTATATCTCTCACACGTGTGTTTGGTCGTGAACTGTGATAATCGGTAGGACTTTTGATAGACTGAGGTTCACAGTTAGGTTCATTGTTAACACGGGGATTGTTATCTTCAGTCACATCATCATAGACTATGTTCACTTCATCTCCACTGAAACGCGTTAGTTCCGTGTCGTCGCCTGAATTTAAACAGGAACTCGCAGTTCTGGTTTGTGGTGGCGTAGTAGCAACCTCAGCATACGTCTGTTTGTTTGGGGTTGTAGCTGTGACAAGATTTTCATTTATGGCACTAGTTTTACGAACAAGTTCACCAAGACTGTTTTTAAAATCCTGTTCTAGTAGTTTTATTCGTGAGTCCTTTTCACGTAGTTGGGAAACAAGTATATGTATGTCTCCCCTTAATTTAAGCTCAATGTTTCTAGATCTCTCTATCTCTTGTGATGCCGTAGTTAAAGCATTATTCTTTTCATCAAGAATATCTCTCATTTTCTTTATTTCTGTATCAAACTTTGCATGTATTTCTTCAAATTTCTTCTCTAATGTGTCATTGCGTTCATTGCATGAATCACGTATTTCCATTACTTTTGCATAAATTAAAGTCAAAAGGTCATTACCTCTCGGTGATTCAAGCGGCGAGCTGTCAACTGTTGCGCTGGCTACACGCTGGTTCGACTTGCCTTTACTGAGTACTTGTTTCTCCAGTACTTGAGGTGATATCGAGTTGGTAATAAATCCATATATGTAGAACACATCTGAAGCATACTTCTCTATTACCGATTTTCTAGACTGTCCCCTCTGTACACGTTTAGGTAGATATCCATCAGGTGTGTCGTGACGTCTATCCTTGGCCATATCATACAAACTTTGTCTCACTTCGTTTAACTTCTCCTCGTCGTCTTTATATATTTCCAAAAGTTCATTTTCAAAGGAAACACGATCAAGTTGGCCTAGCCGAGAGTGTATTTCATTAAAAATATCATTGTCTATATCAGCTACAACTTGTGTAACATAGCGTAGGCTATCATCCTCACTAAGCGAGGTGTATGAAGTTTCACACGATCTGCTTGGGCTGCCCATTGTTCTCTGATTGTCCAAACGCCAGGTTATTCAACCATGTCATCTGTGTCACTTCTTCTGTACATATTTTCAAACTTGAAAAGTTTAATAACATACCTTTTGGACATTTTTCAGTGTATTATTCACACAAAATCGATTATCCATGTCTTCATATGTCTCAGGTCTAAGGTTAGACACTGCAAACTTCATAAATCGTCACATTCTTGAACAAGTTCTCTAGAAAGCCGTCAGCTACCACTGAACACGTCCACTCTCGACCGCGTCCACTCAGAATGTCACCAACTGCTCTGTGTTCTTAGTACCTTTTATTGAAGTAAACTTCACAGATTTGACTGGAACTGGACCCCACACATCTGTCCTCCCATCTTCAGTTATCGTCCTTTCTTCATACTCTCTCAATCTGAACTGAAGCTGAACACAGCCTGGTTTTGGTTTACTCATCGATCCCTTTATACGGAGGTTAATAGGTGAGTTTTGCAGCTGTATTTTTTTACGAAATTTACTGTATCTCCCTGGGTTTTATGTAGCAGTGACAAACAATCCAAGGTTCCTGAACCAAGATAGGCCCGTTCTTTGAGGAATAGGTATCCTGATATTCCCATCAAACTGAACTCTATGAATTGACTTGCATCCATGTTAACATACTCTGTAAATAGCGTCGTGTCTTTCCAGATCATGTTCTTTTTATTAACCCAGTTTCGAGAGTCGATAATATTACGACGAATGTCTTTGTAGTCAATAGCTACTGACCTCTTAAAACTGACTTCAAGCTTAGCAATTCTGGCTATCTTTGGCAATCGGTCTAACTGTAGTTCCGTTATGTTAATAGTGCCTGACGCGAAAGGCTTGACATAACTTGCAATCTCTTCCCCTGTTAAGTTGTGCAAAGACCCCTGGGACGACTCCCCTCTGTACATAGCCCCTGCTAGAGCAAAGTTCTCATTGAATTCCTTCTTCCACAACTTTCTCGTGAGTTTGTTAGCATTGACGAGCTTGGAGTTCTCGGATCTGTCATTGACAGAGTCATCATGGTTCAAATGCTTGCCTAGGATCCTCATTGTATCAGCTTTGTAGCTTACAGGATCTAGTTGATGTGTGTGCCAAAACAAATCTATGTCATATGTTGGAGCAAGAAACGAATCAGGATTCTGTTTCAGGAGGCAAAGAAATTGCTGGTATCTTTTCCGCCCAATCTCCAAAAATTCAGCATCTCTAGGCATCGAGGAAGAGAGACGTTGTAGTAAAAGAGCCCTTGTCCAGCAGATGCTGCAGCAACGTCGTATGTCATTTGAGAATCACCACAATCCGTTGTTTGTTCTTTTACACATTTCAAATCCACAGAGAATGCTACTCCTGGATAGTATTTGTTCCACAAGTTTTGTGAATCGACGAGACTCTTTACCCGAACACTTGCTGACATAATCTTATGAGGAACAACTTTTCTGGTCATGAGAAGACAATCTCTCTCGTATGCTAACGGTGACAGCATGTGACAGTGCCACACCCACTCTATGTCCAAAGGTGCTGCCAGTGCCTCACTTGTATGTTTTGCCGCTAGGGGCAGCCAGTAGCGCTGGTATCGGCCTATGGCTCTCTGAAGGATGGGTCCTTCAGTCAATTGATATTCCTTGTCCACCTCCTGGAGAAAGTCCAGATGGTTGAGGACGGAAGTCTTACCCACTTCCATGTAATCATCTGTAAAACGAATATTTAATGTCAGCAAATATGTCATGAGAAAATTGCTTATTGGAGGTATGAGATACCAGACCTTTACTAAACTATATGACACTATGGTTTAGTCAATTATCGACTATGGATCGTCAATTTGGGGCTCTTACAATATACCTGCTGTCAATGCATTACATAACAGAGCAATACGATTTTACATGAGACTACGTAAATACGCACCTAACGCGGCAGTTGCAGGGTTGGATTCCCCCTTGTGTACGTCAATGGAGAAGTGTTGCCAGGTTTTATCACCAATTATGCAACATTAAGCAAGAGCGACTCCTATTCTGTGTAGGGGTGTAACGATTCATCGATAGTATCGATATCGTCATCGCCTGTCATACGATACGATGCATCGATGAAAATTT
>JAULCD010187325.1:0-10744 GCA_032361085.1 Calliostoma canaliculatum
TTCCACTCAAACACTTACCTTTTTGGCATGTCAGTAGTACCGTTACATTCTTGCATATTGTCACTATTGTGGTGTTTACTCTGAGTCAATATACCAGTTTAGCCAAAACCTGTTCCGTGTTTTCCATTCATTAACATATAAATAGTATGCTAACACTTCTTTTTTCATCTCGTCGAAAGAATCAGGGGGCGCTTAACTACTTGTGATGTGTATATATTCAACTGTAACATGATCAGGGCAATTCCTAAACTAGGGAGATGATAACTGTACTGGTACCAGTTTCACAAACAAATACATGTATGACATTACATAAAATTTAAAGTGAATTCGTCATTAGATGTCGATGTCATGTGTCATTACGTTTATCTTTGAATGAACCTTAAAAAATAAACCACGCCCACTAAGATATTTTTCCGTCCAAATTAATGTTGAAATAGTCCGTGTCTTTAAACTTATTTTATACTCCTGTGATACAAACTTGCATTCAAAATAGGTGACACATAAACTAGACACATATAAACAAGATGTATTGTGTGTGCTTGACTTGTGTATAACAGCATTTTTACATGTTCCTGCTGTGCTTTGTAAATGTGTAAGCGGTTCATAAACTCTGACAAAAGTTACCTCCCTTAAGTTTTACCCAACCCGGATGCGAAAAATTACAAGACAGTACCCTGTTTCAGGCGACAAAACCTCACGACACATTTCTCCCAATAATCCTGACAAAATTTAAATTTAAAAGGTGACATAACATCCGTTTTGTTCTTTTTCTGTATGTTAGATGCAAATATAAAGTGTCATATTCTGCTGTTTTTGACATTTTATTTTACTAAAACTAATGAACAAGAGCCAACATTTTACAAATGTTTACTTGCTGAGGCTTAGTTGTTGACTCCAGGGTCATATCACTTTAGTTAGAGGTCATTTTAACAATTTAATGTGCTTTAATTATTTTTTCGTGTCAAGATATAGGTTTTAAATTACATAGAATCAGTTCTTGTATTTGAATTAAAGTATGGTATTTGAATTAAAACCGGTGTAATATGTTTGTCACCAGAAGTACTCCTTCTTGTAGTAAGACAAATCATAATTTGCTAACTTTGGCAAGCGATTCTTAAATCAATCTTTGTGGAATTTTGTTCCAACTGATGCCACTGGAAATGGAGTGTTAACATGGCTTTTTACATGGCTGTATTAATACTGTTAATTTTTAAAAAAATCAACAACAAAGGGACCCCACAATGTTAATTTTAACACTATTGCTCTAAAATGAAGGTTTTAACAATTCATAAAAATCTTTTTATCATGAGTTTTGTAAATTTAAAAAAAACCTGTATTGTGCACTATTCTTAAAAAAAGACTTAGTGCTGATATAAAACTGCATATTGTGGCTGACTATATTTAGCAATTAAGGTGAATGATACTATTTCTGATTCAATATAAATGTGCACTTACAAGACATAACAATTTACGCTTGGATCTCACACGTCTTTAAGAATTAAAAGGGATTTTTAGGAAATATAAAACAAAAATTATGTTTTTGTTCAAAATAAAATAAAAAGTTATTTTCAAAACAACTTTTTTGTGTTGATTACTTTTTATGATGGGAACATTACAAGCTTTAACAAACACATTGCGTTTGTGAGCTACTGGCACTATTTGCAAACATATGAGGATTTTAGTTCTTGGCGTGTCAAATTAAGGGTTTGTGTTACTTATCAAGTGGAGTACATGCGCTACAAAAGGTTTGTAACTCATATTGGTTATTGCTTAAAATGTGGAAACTTTCTGAGTGAGTCTGGTATTGATGGTGTTGCACGGGATTAACTTTGAAGTTAATCTGCTGAAATAAAGTGCCCTGATAGGCCTCGGACTAACGTCACCTGAGTTTTACCTCAACCCAGATGTAAAAAGTTGAAAGACACCGCCCTGTTTTGGGGGACTATTTCAACCAGTTCCCCACATATTCCTAGAGGTTAAGATGGTTTCACTGAACGGTCTGTCATTGTAGATTGTGTAGATTCAAATGTTGTTGTATTTTATTCACAACACATCGAGCTAGCCTGCCCCAAAGTTGACCTTTCATCAGGTCAATCAATGTGACCCGAAAAAAAGTATATTGTTGTATGGTTCTACTGAATAAGCAAAAAATTGAGACCTTTAACAGGGGTTGAATATTTTATATGTGGTACCTAAAGGTGTTTTAGCTAAAAGCCCTCAAAATGTTAGGAAATAGTCGCGCTGCAGTACCAATAAAGATGGAACTGCTTAAAATTAGTTGCAAACTAGTTCCTTGTAGTCACGTTAACTTTGAGAGTTATGTCCCATACTGAGCTTATGTATTTATCACTGTGGATAATAGTTGGATAAAACGTATATAAACGATGAAACGTACACCAGAAACAATAAGACCATTTGTACCTTGATACACTAAAAAGGTTTTTTAAAAAAGAAAGAAATTTGCAACAAAGGCGAGCTAAAAAGTTCTAAGACTAACTGTGAAAGATCTGCTTCAAGTCTATGCTTTTCATTTATTTTCTACATAGTCCCCTTACAGGTTTACACACTTTTACCAAGGATAGTGAAAGGTCTGGATGCTAGTCAAAAATTTAAAAAATTACCCACCCTAAAAAGTCATTCACAGCGGAAATGACGTCATCAATACTAGGCAAATGGCGACCGACTAGTTCCGTTTTTATTTTAGAAAGCAGGTGGAAGTCTGAAGGTGCAAATCGGGTGAAAAGTGGGGTTGGTTAATAAATTTGAAGGCCCAATTAATAATCACTAACATGGCAACCCACGATATGTGAACAGAAGCACTGTCTTCGTGGAACAGGACTTCTTTAGTGAGCATTTTCCATCGCTTAACTTTGATAGCGTTACGCAACTGTGTCAGTTGGTCAGCATAAAATTTTCATTGACAGTCTGGCTTTTTACAAAATAGTCAATAAGCAATATACCAGTTGAAATCACAAACGCCTGAGGAATCGATTTGGCTTTTTGGGAGACTGGTGATTCCACATGCTTCCATTGTTTAAACTGTATTTTGTTTTTTCCTGGTTGAACGTGATAAATCAAGGTCTTATATATGGTTACAAATTGGGCCCCCAAATCATCGGAATCTGCTTTAAAACGGCATAAATTGTCACGGGACGTCAGGAATTTGACACATTGCTGATCCGCTTTCAAGAGCTTTGGCAACTATCTTGCAAAACCTTTTGTCATTCCCAACTCCTTAATGATAATTTGCACAATTCTCCCATGAGAAATGTCGACAACACTGGCAATATATCGAGTGATTAATCGTCGATCAGCCATCATCATGTCACTGGTAATATTTTTCGGAATGGTTGCTGTTAAAAACCTTCCTGGATGCGCATTATTGTCATGTTTGTTTATGTCACGCTAAAATTTTGCAGCCACCTCCCTTACAGTAGAATAAAAATGAAGACCTTGTCAGCATGTATCTGTGTTTGAGTTAGTATTTTCAGTTGCAGGACTGCCTTATAGCCAGTGTTATCTATTTTTTGTGATTTTATTGGGTAGGTTCACAAGATGGTCTGGAACAAACACAATAATAACACGACAGTTGCAGTTCTTATGCCTTTGATTCATTAACTGATCGTACTTGTTGGTGGAAAAACTTTGTTTTAATTAGATTGGATATCCCACTTAAAACGTTTCACCCAGCCGTCATTAGGCTTGAAACATTTCATTCAAGTCCATTTAACAAAAGACTAACTCACTTTAATCTTCTTTCAGTGGGTTCCATCACTTCGGAAATATACAGACAGCACCGAAACAAGAAGAGCGCATGTCCAGTCTACAAGACGTTGTCTGTGATCTCCACAAGGCAGTGTGGCGCCATCTGTAGTCAGAAGACAGCGTGCACCGACTACAACCTCTCGACAATGTCAGCGTCTTCTACGGCAGCCATTTTCGACTGTCAGCTGCTGACATGCTCCTCGGGAAATCTGCTTTTGACGGCCTCCACTCAGTTCAACTTTTATGAATGCATTTAATTATTAACATATACATCTAAAAAAGTATTGCAACATCTGCGTTGTCAATAACTTTCGTAATATCAAGTAATGTTATTCTATTGATAATGATGCAATTCCTACTATATTGATTGTCTAAGGCTAAACAATGTTAAAAGATATAAAAAACACACACTCTTTAGTAATTACCCATTATTTATGGAGAGTCAGTGTAGGGGCTTGTGTAAAACAGTTAAATTTGACAGATAAAATCATAACTGTGGACCCATCGTGTTCAGTGTTGTGTGACGGTTTGAGAGTAATCTTTGGGTATTAAAATTGCACATGCAATTGATCATGCAAATGCAGCAAGATGTTGCGTTTTGGGAATGTATTTGTGAAAATAACTCTAAACATACCTGAAACATCCTTTTGTATGCATATGGGTAGCAGAACACTGGTAAAAATCTAAATTCAAGTGTTTGTTGCATTACTTTTCTAGATGTATTGAAGCTCTTGTGTGTAAAAGTCATGATCACTTTAACTTTAGCTTTTAAGGCACCCAGGCTAAGAATAGCTTCCCAGTAACTCTGCTTGTCGTAAAAGGTGACTAAAAGAGGCAGCCTGTGTACCGTGTGCTGCACCCTGTAAAGTTTTAGAAAGATAGTCTTATAGTTGAGGATGTTTGCTGCATCAATCAACACACCACTTCGACCCTAATTACAACTGAACAGGTGGTCAGGTTTGGCCCGAGCTGATCAATCGACTGGTCATGCAGAACCCTTGGTGTTAACCTGCCTTGTACTTTTTGCTATCGCTCATGTTTCTCAATGTTTGAAAAGTCTTCACACAAATTGGTTCTTTTCTCTTAACACCAAGAATGGCAGTGGCTAAGGGCCAATCTAGAAGCTAACAACTTTCGAAGTATATGAGTGATGTATCGCTGGTGCCGTTTTTGGTACTTCGTGGAGGGTGGGGATTAGCACTGAGAAGTCTTACATAACTTTGCAATTTTTCTAATCGAAGAAGGTGCTAGTGGTGGTTGGCCACTTAACCTTTTGCTTTTGAATATGGTGTCAAGGTAACGCCAGTACTATCAAAACTAAAATTCGTTTTGGCTATTTTCCCATTGAAGTTAGCACAAAACAATAATCTATAAACCTTCTCAAAACATCACACTTAGCTTAAGTCGCCCTAAGGCCACTACCGTTCACTGAACTGTAGCAAGGGCATAGTCCGAGACAGGTCCCGAGTGTTAGCCAAAATTAAGGCGGAGGAGTTGGTCTCTAAACTCTCCAGTCCAGGTGTATAAATCTTGTCACATTCAGGAATGGAAGCAAGACTTTCCCAATTAAACACCTATGTAATAATTAAGTTCTGTATCTTCTCATTCATCAATCAAAGACGAATATTGTAGCATCCAAGTAGGACTTAACGTTACTCCTCATTTGCGATGCTACAAGTGTCAGAAGTTTGCACATGTCGAGGTACTCACATGGTCTGCCACATTTGTGGTGAACAGTACCAATGGAGCTCGATATGTGAGAGAGCACCAAAATGTACAGTAACGTACAGTAACGTCAGAACAACGTCCTTGCTACACAAAATCCTAAAAATCAAAACTGAAAGTAACATTTCTTTTGAAGAAGCCCGTAAAAGAACTGCTGCACTTACACAGCAACTACTGCTGTATCTAAGCAAACAATATCTTTTTTATTTCTTTCTACTGTTTCTACTGCCTGTCAGACCGAACATATTTAGCTGACAGGCGCCTCACCTCGAATGCACTGTCCACCAGCGAAGCGAAAGTTAGTAAAGCAAAGTGTGGCAAGAACCACCTCTACACAGACGTCACCACCAATATCTTCAGAAGTACTTAATTAAAAAGGGCCAAAGCTGAGGCTTATAAATCAGTGTTAGACAGGGTCCCAAACAAGCTAAAGAGACCTAACCATCAAGTCAGAGAGTCTCAAAATGGATGATGATTATTATTCTCCACAAGCAGGCTTTTGACCTCACTCACCATAAAAAAACTATGGGTCTCAATCCAAAGGGAGAGAATCCCGCGGTATTTGTCGCCCTCTCCCGCTGATTGATATTTTAGCTGATGTCTTGTACACTTTTTTGTTTTATTAGCATTTTAATTGAATTGGTCTATATCTTAAAAAGAGAATCCCACTGATCGTAGAGAATCTCACTTTCAGTCTCCAAGAGACCCACTTAAAAGCATCTGTGTGGAAGTTTGTATATGTGCAATGCCTTTTCCAATGAACGTGACAGCTAAATGAGGTTCATTCTTGGTCAGACAACCTGTGGCTGTAGTACTAAGCTTATTCAAAACAATCACATAATACTCTATGTATATTCCACCTTCAACTTATATTCACTTGGAAGATCTTAATGATTGTGTTGAACAGCTGCATTAACAATACATCTTTTGAGGCGATTTCAAAAGTTATAACTCTTTGTGGGGTAGTAACTCCGCTTCACATCAGGGTAAAAAAATCAAAGAGTTGATGGCGAATGATGATCTTTTAATATTCAATGATGGATTTAATAAATATTTACATCCAGTTTTTGGAACTTATACTGCAATAGACTTAACCATTACTGACCCATCCTTGTTAGTAAAGTGTGATACGTGCGGTATTGTCTACTTTACCTAGGTGTTAGTCAGTGGAAGCATCCCACGAGGAACATAATCCATGATGGAAATTCACAGAGGCAGACTGGGTAACTGTTGTCAGCCTCTGTCGAACTAACTCAACATATAAATAAGTTGAAAACCAGCCTGATCCCGTTTGGGTATTTTCTGATCAATTTATTAATATTGCCACAAAGACGATTCCTAAAACTATGGCACACCTTGGTTTGATACCGTTTATTGCATAACTAGTAAAGGTTCTAAAACCACTGTTCAACTTCTTATAAATGGTAATGATCCGATCACATTTAAATCAGACATTGCCAATAAGTTAGCAGAAACTATATCCACTTTCATTTCTTCTGCCAACTTCGATTCTGCTTTTTAAACGCATCAAAAGCAGCAGGAAAAGCAAAAAACATAAATTTCGGTAAATATTACAATGCACCATTTTCATTATCTGAGCTCAATATAGCTCTTTCCAAAGCCCATAATATAGCAACGGGTCTTTATGAAATTAAGTACCAGATTGCTGACACGCCCACCTGAAGTTACTTCATACTTTCAACCAAATATGGGAAACGGACAATTTGTCAACATAATTGCACAATGCTACAATTGTGCCAATTTCTAAACCTGGGAGGATCACACTGATCCTTCCAATTATCGCCCTCTGTTCTTAACAATTTGTGGCTGTAAAACCATAGAGTAAATGGTAAATGATCACCTCGTTTGGTACTTAGAGTCCAATCAGTTGTTAACTGACATCCAATATGGATTTTGTAAACAGCACAGTACCATCGATCATCTTTTTCGCTTAGAATCATTTATCAGAGATGCATGTTGTGTCTATATTTTTTTATTTAGAAAAAGCACATGGCACCCCGTGGAAGCATGGCATCTTAAAATATTTTTTTGATTTTGGCTCACAAGGTCTTATGCCTCATTTTATTACAAACGTTTTATATGATCACGAAATTCAAATTCGTGCGGGCTCCACCCTTTCCGAGTATTATGACCAGGAAATGAGTATCCGACAAGGAGGTATATGTTTTGCTATTCAGTATAAAACTCAACAGTCTCGCTTAGGTCATGAATAATAGTAATGATGGCTCACTATTTGTTGACAATGTTATTGTCTTTTGCAGAGGCCATAAGAAGTCAACAATATACAGGCAATTGCATATTGCAAGTGGTCGTTGCAACACGGCTTTAAATTTTCACAATCTAAAAACACACTCCGTATATTTTTGCAACAAACATAAAAAACAATTACACTTTTCCTGACTAAAAACTACTTTAAATTGTGCCCGAGGCCTAACTCCTGGGTATTATATTTGACAGAATTCTATCTTTTATCCCCTACATTAAAAAAAAGTAAATGACTTAAAGCATTAGACCTACTTAAGGTAGCTTCTAATTTGAAATGGGATGGGAATGAGGAAACACTTCTTCATCTCTCCAGATCTCTCATCTGCTCAAAACCGGATTATGGATCCATAATATCCGCTCGTCTCTCTTGTTAGATACAATCCACCACCAAAGCTCTGTCTTAGTGCCTTCAGAACCTCTCCTGATAAGCCATCTCTGGCAGAACGTGGTATTAAAGAATGTTACTAAACTTAAATTTAAGCCTTCAAGTCTGGCTACAACTGTGTATTTTATCCTCCAATATACACATTTGTACTCGTCTTAACATTATGCAATCCGAATGCAATACATTGAAGATGCAGATAACGACCTTCCTTGTATCACAAAAACAGCTGCACTAACTAAACTAAACATAAAAAGCAGATACAATCGATCTTATATTTCAACAGAAGTTTGATGAGTTACTTGATCATTCTGGTCACAGGGCTATTCATACTGACGGTTCTAAGGATTGGTCTTATATTGGCAGCTGCAACTTTCACCCCATCAAAAACTGTAACTTCTAGGCTGCATGATGGCAGTTCTATTTTTACTGCGGATGCTAAGGTCGTTATTCTTTCTCTTCAGTATATTAAAAACATTTTTGTCACAGTAAGTAATTTTTTTCATCGGACTCTTTATCCTGCTTTCAGGCAATCACAATTGTAAAGCAGATCACACTATAATGAGAGATATTTTAACTACTCACCAATTCGACATCGTCCTTCACTGGTTGCCAATCCACATGGGCATCAGGAGAAACAACAAAGCCGATAAATCAGCTAAATCAGCCGTAAACTCTCAACGCATTGCATTTACTGAGTTCTCTATCCTGATAGCTGTATTAAGCAGCGTTGGAAGTCCCGCTGGGACCAACAACAACACAACAAACTCAAGGAAATCCATCCTGCCTTTGGCTATTAACTTCTCTCACAGTTTCCCCGCCACGAAACCCCGCCTTTTCCCCCCGCCTGTAAATCCGCCATTCCGTTTGTCACGTTTTGTTTTAAGAACAATTTTTTTTTTAAAGTTCGATATTTCAAAACTAAGCATGTATACATTTAGCCTGGTACTTATCTGATGTATTTTGCTTTTCACAAAATAGTTTAATTGTTTGGCGTGTCCATGGAAACAGTGTCAAAAGTATCAACATCATCAACTACTTTTAAGGTGATTTTTGCTTTTGGAACATGACAAAAATTGCAATTGTTTAATCTTTGCACAATAAACTGTGACCTTCAGAGAGGTACTGAATCAGTTTCCTCTATTATCAAGACATTTCTGACATTTTGATGTTTTGTGTCACTAAACAGTTTCACACAGGCTTAAGTTTAGGGTAGGTTGTTTCCCGAAGTACGAAACTTTGTACACACGTAAGTTCGCCATTTTGGATGTCACTTAACTATCTGTCTGCTTGTTTTTTCATAAGGTTTCTGTCTATGACGATCTTGCCAGGAATTATGATACATTTGTCAGCAACATTTGTTTGTGTGTGTAGTTACGCTTTTACGTTTATGTTCACGAGAAATACTGTATGCACATAAGACAGGTAACAAGTAGCATAATCTATGCTGACAAAATTCAATCAATCTGCTAAAAAAAGTATGGTAAAAAAATCAAGTAATGTGTAACATAAACTTGGTCTAACTTGTGTAGCATAAACTCGACAATTCTTTTGTGATATGAATCTGAGTATCTTGTTTAACATTAACTTGACATTTCTTGTGTGATATAAACTCAAAATTGTTTGTGCAAAATAAACTTGACGTATCTTGTGTAGAATAACCTCGACATTTCGTTTGTGTCACCAACTCGATCTATCTTGTGTTAGTATAAACTTAACCTGTCTTCTGTAACAAACTTGAACAATTTTGTGCATGTTGTCTTATCTTGTTGTTTTGCATAATGTCATGCATTTTAGTTCTACATTGCGTGTCTTTGCCCAATATTGTGTGTCATTTTTAACATATCTTGTGTATTTTGAGATGTTCATGAACGATTTGGCTCGCCACAACTTGCCCTTTGTGATCGCGATGTTCGCGATGTTCGCGATTATCAAATGCTACATACACTGGAAAAACAATATAATTTATTCAGCGGTTTTCTATTGGATTGAGGAGATTTCCATTGGAAATCTCCTCAAAGCAATGAAAATCCACTGACTAATTTCTACACATTTTTGCTAGTGATAGGTGCGATCAAGATGGTGTTTTTGCAATACACTTTGTATTGGGCTACCTTTAGAGTTGACATGTACATTTCTAGACACAACAAACATAAGTAATAACTAAAAAAAACTTGTCTGGAATTAATCCCTTTATGAAACATTTCTACACTGTTTACATGAAAATATGGCAACTTTAAGTCAGTTTCTCTTCGGCAAACTTGATAGTAACTTGGACGGAGCTGTTGATGATTTTGTCAAGACTGTTTTAGATAGTGGTGATTGTACATGTATGAAGAAAAAGATAGAACTTTAACATTTAACATTTAACGTTGAGTGTAAAGAAGCTGAAAAAGGATGCCCGTAAACCGCTTAGAAAAGTTAGATCTAGACGTACTGGTGTTAGTAGAATTGTTTATTGCAAAAAGCGAAATATGTATAAAGCTTGATGCAGAAAATACAAAGCCGACATGTGTAAACTTAGGCTAGAAAGATTGATTAATAATAATCATTGTCCCACCAAATTTTGGAAACGCAAATGTTTAT
>JAULCD010187435.1:0-10744 GCA_032361085.1 Calliostoma canaliculatum
GATAATCTACCAGTAATATGCCTCTTGCATCCCAAAATACAGTGGCCATTATCTTGCCAGCCGATGTTTGAGTGCAATACTTATTAGGAGATGAAGAAGAAGGGTGCTTCCATTGCATGGATTCCAATTTAGTTTCCGGGTCCCAGTAATGAATCCATGTTTCATCCCTTCACCAGTCGTGAAAGAAACCCAGCTTCATCAGTGTTATAGAGATCAAGGAGCTCTTGACAACTTTCACTTCTGTGATGGCGATCTTGAGAACTGAGGTTTCTAGGAACGCATCTTGCAGAAACTTTCACTCGTCGGTCAGACATAATTTTTCTTTCGATGTTGGCAATAGTTTCAAGTTGGGTAGCATCTGATGGCCGGACGGCCTGCCTGACTATGGGTCATCATCTATAGATTCCCTGCCCCTCTTAAGCTGAAGTGACCAACGACAAACTGTGCAATAGTAAGGAGCATCCTTACCTATTACAGTAAGCATGCAATCATGGATTACTTTTGCTTTGCATCCCTCCTTGGTGAAGAACTTTATTACAGAGAGTTGTTCATGTTTGAGAGAATCCATGATATGTGACTGAAGCTATATTATCAAATTTATTGTTGTGTCTAGACAATGTTATGACACATGTCAGCATGATGTTGTGACAAGTGTCAAATCTTTCACAAGTTGGCATTGTTAATGTAAACATAAACCCTTAAGTTACAAAACTTCTTGAAAGCCCCTCATACTTTTGAGCACTGTGGAGCAGATTTCATGCAGCTGTGTTGGATTTAAGGGTAACTTCAATTCCTTTACCACTGTCCAGTCTCATGATATTGGTGTCCTGTGGTAAGCAATTAATTTGATTAAACTCCAAAATGTTTGCAGCAAACGGTTTGTAGCCACTTTCCTTATCAATTTTCCTATATTTTCCAGGATGAACAAGTTTCCCCACTGTGTCCTGTTGACTAATCACACCCAATTGCCAGTTAGTTACAGCTGACATCTGAGGACACCATGCTTTTGAGGAAGTTCCTTTACCAGGATCCATCAACTTTCACTTTTTTAACATGGTTACAAAGACTACTTTAGTAGACAATGGAATCTAACAGACTCCTCCTATAATGTATTGTGTTGATTCATGCATCGGACGACATGGCCCTGGCATGTATGTGTTGCCATTGTTTGTCTTCATTTGTCAGTAATTTCTTTAAATTGTGAATTTTCTTGTGGACTGTAGATCTTCACATCAGTAGATGTTATGTTCAATGGTTTCCTTGCCACATAGAGCATAATGGCTCTTCAGCTAGATTAAAGCGATGTAAATAACTCTGACATGAAAAATGATGAGTTTCATTCTTGATAATAGTACTTGATCTTGTCTGCTGCTGATATTATATCTGACTGAGTTACTGGGTAGGTTTCTCTTGGAGATTGTAACATTGACGACTATTTGTCCACATGTCTTTGCTCGATTTCTTTATGGAGCATCGCAAGGATGAGATGGATTCTGATGGACATTCAACTGGACAACTGTTTAAGCCTTTTTTCTTCAGGTTGTCTGCTTTTTCATTTCCAAGTATGCCAACATGACTTGGTACCTATTAAAGTGTAATATCAGCTGGTGTTTTAAGATGAGATCTAAGATTGCTTTACAGTGGTGATAGTATTTAGTTGAATTGTAGACAGTTAGAGACTAAAGAGATGACATGAAGTCAGTCAGGATTACATATTTTCTCCCTGTTGGAATTTCTTCTATAGATGGAATCTCCAGTGTGGCTCTTTCAAAGGCTGTGAGCTCAGCTTTTAAAATTGAACAGAGAGGCAGTGGTATGATTATATTCTTTGGTTCATCTTGGATGTAGATTCCTGCTCCTGCTATTCTAGCTGCTGTGTCAAGAGAACTGTCTGTATAAATCATTGTGCAGTCTTTGTAGATTTCATGGATTAATTCCAATGATAGCTGTTGAAGTCTCGCCGGAGTTTCCGATTTGGTAGCATTGCATGGTAATATTTTTCGGATGGTAGTTTTTTTTCCATTCCCATGAATGGATATCATTGATAATTGCTGTGAAATTAAAGGACTGATTTGTCTTGCTTGGCAATTTGATGTTTATTTTCTTCAGTATTACATTTGACCTTTGGTAAAGGCTTTGTGGAAAAATGGTTCTCTTAAGATGACCAGGAGAATTTGTCGATATAAAGTGTTGTTTGATTCTCCTTCTATATTAGTCACCTTTCTTAAAAGATTAAAAAAAAACTATTCTTACACAAACACATCTGTAGCAGCTGTAAAATTTCCTGTCCCGTGCTGGGAATCGAACCCATGTCTCCTGATTCGAAGGCGAGCACCTTATCCACATGACCAAAAAGGTTAATAGCCCAGTCAGTAGACCGACAAGGTACGGGTGTCATTTGCGAGATGAATACTACCCTGCTACATATTCCCCCGGCAACAGAAGGCATGTCCCGAGCCGCTGAGGCTTAATTCGTTTCCCGATTTGGCAAACATGCTCAGCCCGACATTGGGCGCCATTGTAGCGGCTGTAAAATTTCGGAGTCCCGTGCTGGGAATCGAACCGTGTCTTCTGATCCGAAGGCGAGCACCTTGTCCACATGACCAAAAAGGTGAACCCCGTCAGTAGGTTGACAAGGTACGGGTGTCAACTGTGAGATAAATATCACCCTGATCAGGATAACAAAGTTAATAATTTAAAACACTTAATACAGTAGGCCTAGCATTATAGGACCTCTGCAACAAGTCATTTGTGTTTCTGTGCTGTGATAGAATAAATTAGCAATAAAAAATATGTGGTTCACATTTTTAGGCTGTATTGTTTGAATGGACAAGAAGCTAACATGTGATTTTCCTTATGTTTTTCCCCAATTAAGGTCATGTGAAAAGTTTGACATACAAGAATTAATAATACAGTATTTGACTCAATTCTATTGCATTCTTTGGATATAAAAACATAGGATTAGCAATTTAAATTAAGACTATGTGTCCTGTGAGCTGAGATATTGGCAAATTTGTGTTTCAATGGCAGACATTTTGAAAATCAAGACGGCGGCCACAATTGTAGTCGGATCACGTATATGGCTCTTATATAAAAAGAGTATCAAAACCTCTACCAGTGTGCCAATTTTCACATTTTGAATTATTTTTTCCTATTCTACTGTACTATTATATAGGAATGAAGCTTATCACAATTGAGGTTGCCTTGGATGGAAATGATCCAGCTAACAATCATGTGAAATGCAAGGTCAAAATTGAAGACTTAACAGTATTTTATCATAAATTACTGTTGCAATAAGAGCTTGGCTTTATTTATATCGTAGTGGAAACAAGAAAAGTATTTTATAACAGTCTGAATGGTTCACACTTTTATGTGGACATGCAAACTGGGAGAATAAATCTTAGCCAAAAGTTAAAGATTGTTGAAAATGGCGTTAAACCCTAACTCGCTCACTTTTCCAATTTTTCAGTTATATCGCGGCAGTCAGATTTCACAGCAGGGGAACACCTAGTGTGGCTCTGTGAAACCTGCGAGTCTTGGCTGGTACTTCCGAACCCGAGGTGATGCTAGCATTGCACCCTATCCTCACAGCCCTGTGGAACAGTTCTCTACTGCTGAGAGTAATGTCGAGCTCCCGGAATCTTTTTATGTGCATGTTTTGTGTGTCTGCTTGTTACCAGATCAGGTATTTCACCGATTTTTAACGTGCTAGCTCACGGAGACATCATGTCGCAGTTTACATGACTATCTCACTCAGACTCCGAGCCAACCAGTCCTTACGACAAACCATAGCAAGAGTGCAACTTTTATAACGTCTTTTGATCTGATGCGGCCAGACTGGAAAAGAAACAAAGACTAAAACAATAACAAAGTATGTTCTTTTAATATTTTCTTTTATTACAAAATATGCCAATGCAAAAGAGCATTAGCCACATTTACAACTTACAAAATTTCATAACAATTAGCATTCAACAGCCTAGATTTCTAGTCAACCTACAGTTAAGACCCTGGTAGGCACATGTCCAAGGAAAATATTAATATCAACAAAATATCTGTCAAGTGGCTTGTACCAGCTTCTGCAGCTTAATACATCACAAGAAGATAGCAGATGACACGAAGAGGACGACTAAAGCTTAAAGGAATTGAACTGTCAGTCCTGTACCTACACCAGCTACAAAATACACAAATCATCATATGTACATATGTACAGTACCTTCTTAATAGCATCTATTTTGACAACTAACAGCACAAATATAGCGCAAGAATTTACATTTTCTAAATATCATATACACAAATATATACCGATTTTATTAAAACATTCTGTCTTCATATTAAAAACTTGGTACTTGATAATAAGGTTTCCATTTAAAACCTTTGAGTATTATACTAAAAACTCTTTTTCTGTTGATGTCATCAATAAAGTTACATGCACAAACAACACGAAACTAAATGACCACCTAACTGAGATGAGATCGGGTTCCTATGTAAAGGAAAGTCTCTTGACTGGTTGACACAGATCAATAACAAAGATAGAGTGGCAAGGTGTAACAGGTTAAAGCTTCATAATAGGAATATTTCTCTTGATATTGTCAACAATTACTAACCCTGATCAACGCGTTGTAGCAATACACTACTACCTTGTGGTTATGCCAGGTGACAAACACCCAAGACTAGAGACAACATTGTGAAGGAACCAGGTAACAAAAGCCTGACATGAAATCACTAACAACTGTGCAACTAGCACTGCCCAAATAAAACTGCAAAAATCATTGTGGTCAATGTGGTAAAGAGTTATTAAAGCTGTAATATTAAGAATTATGTAAACTTTGTATAATTAATAGCTTAGCTGAAAGCTAAAAACAAGATCTTTGGATTACAAACTTAACATGGGAGGAAACCTGCACATACTTCAACAAGTTGTGTGGTTTTGTTCTGAACTCTGTGCCAAAGTTCTTGTAAGGCTAAGACATCCTAACTTTCATCTTGGCACCAAGATGAAAGCTATGGTGTCTTAAGTTTACATGTGCTTTCTGAAATGAAACTCTGGCTATTTGGTCATTTGTTCTGTGAATAAAACAATTGGTGACACTTTTCACGGAGAGATGAGTCAAATGATGCAAGGGTTCTTGTTTATGGACTCACAGCTTCAAAAAGGTTCAATAATGGTACACTTCTTTGGAATAGAAATAACCTATTGGTAGTATACTGGTGAACCGTATTCTCGCGGTACTTGTGAAATAATCTCTGTCAATTTTTGAAGAACATATTAATTTCTAAAAAATTATATATTTTCAATTAATTATAATCTTGTTAATTTGCAAGCATTGGCATAATTAAGCGTTTAGAATTTTAATTATTACAGCCAATTAAAATTTGTAAACATTGACGGGCCGCCATTTTGGGAGTTGCCTAATGTCGCGGTATCGATAAGAGTTGAACAATAAACATTGAAAGATATAAAATTTCTACAGTCACTTTAAGAAGTTTTACATTGATTAATGAACATAACTGAGAAAAATGTTGATGTTGTATATATTTGAATAACTTGTCAAAAAATGTTCATCTTCCGAACACCGATTTTCCGTGTTTGTCGATAATTTTTTTTTAAGGTGCCGTCAAACGATCTAAAATGATAAAGACTATTAACAAACGGTATTTTTCAATTTCTCAATAAATTCTTACCTTGAGTAACAACATTTTAAAGCATGACATTTTATTTTGGGGGAAATAAGGCTGTATCGCGAGATTAGGGATACCGCGAGAATGTGAGAACCTACTATAACTTTATCTCTTATAATAAAAAATTTCCCCAAAAATAACACATACACTAACTGAATGGAAGGATAAGATATGCTAATCAAAGGCTACTCTAAGCCAAATTTCAGTTCCCCAACATACATAGCATATAAGTTATGTGTGGGAAAAGTTTACATTATCTTTAAAGAATAGCAACAATGGAAAAAATACTGCAGTGAAGAAATTTGAGTTTGGAAGTGTTACATAAGCTGTTTACAAGTAATTGTCTACATTGAGATTATAGTCTGAAATAGTAGGACAATAACATGAAGCTAAAACTGCTCCACAGGATTAATCTTAGAAATCGTAGGACAATAACATGAAGCTAAAACTGCTCCACAGGATTAATCTTAAAAGTGCCATTGGAATCAATTGGTTTTTGATGTCCACCTTCTCTTGTTTATTGTTAAAAACAGTTCCAGAAAGCTCTTTTAAATATATCAGAGGATGGGTTTCTAAAACACAAAGGGGTCAGTTTTAAATTTTCCTGAAACAAATTCAGTGTGAGAGTTTCCGTAATAAGTTACTCTTCAGCATGTGAGTGAGGTATGGTTTAACGCCATTTTCAACAGTTTTTCAGTCATATCAGAAGGAACATGGAAGTTATATTAGGAGCTTGTTTGTTCTATTAGAAGGAGCTTGTATGCCAGGTTTTTGTTAAATACTGCCAAATTTAAATAAACTTAATAATTTTATGTGTAATCATAACTAAAAACTGATAAAATAATTTTAAAATTAAATAGTATTAAAAAAAAACAATTATTTTTTTTATCAAAAATAAAAGACTGTTCAAAATAATGAGATAAAGAGTAACAATGTATTAGAAGAGATAATTTGTGTTTTATGATTGCTTCAATTGAAACAAGTAACCATGCACACCGTTTCATGTTCTTGGGAAGGGTGTGAAGTGGGAAAAAATTATGAAACACTTTAAACAAATTGCCTGGGTTAAAATTAAACGTATAATCAGTTGGGTATTTTTTTCAAATAAATTTGAGACAAACTACTTCAGATACGAACAATAATTGATGCCATATTTGGCAGTGAATGGATGAAAATCAGAATCTTAAAAGTCAATATTGATATCTGGCAAATAGAATTTAAAAAAAAAAGTGATTTAAGAAATAAAATGTGTTTGTAGCAGATCTTGACTTGCTATGGAAGCAACTAAATTATTAGTATAAGAAAGCCAAGGTTACGAACACATTAAGCTTTTAGGGAATTGCTAAACTTTGACAATTGTGTGACTGTGGTCCTCAACACAACCTTACCAAATGTAATCCTATTTGCTGTAGTGATACCAAGTTGTAGTGTAAGTCATACTATGACAAATATTGTAACGATTAACTTACACACATTTAATAAACCAATCTTTGGAAGTTACCAAGTGCTGACACAGCTACATATAGCCAATACAGACAAAGAACTTAACAAAAAGCGGCAGAGGTAAAGTGGGCCATGGAAGACAGCTACACAACAAAGCTTTAAAATATAGCACTCAACTGCTGAACTCGCTAGACAAGATGAAAATGTACAACTGTGTGTCCGACACTGACACCACAACTAGATCTGCTGCTATGTACATCTACAGTCAACACCAGTCCGTTCAACAAACTTCAATGTGGTTTAGGTAAGCTTCTGCATTTGTGTCTCTGCCAGGAGACAAGCATAATCCTCTTACACAACAGAGGCAATAAATGCCAAAGATACCATTATGAGGTATTGGGAAAGTTGTCTTAAATGCCTTCTTCACTTGTTCACACTGTCAAAAGTAACATGTGCAAGTGCACCTATATTTGGTCCAAACACTGCCATTTTGACATACACCCGCTTCTGAAGTATTCTGGCCAACAGTGTTTCTGCCATGAGGCTGCTTATGGAGTCTATGTCTTTGTACCAGGTCTAAGATCAGGGTCCAGCCAAGGCAAGATGAAAGAGAGAAGGGCAATGGAACAAAGCACTATATAATATCACCACATCCATGTTAAAACATCTGGAAATGCACACAGCCATTGAGTTGTTGCCATCCCTTCTTCCCCTTGTCGCTAGTCTGCCTGGTATTCCTGCCTCTCCTGTTGCTGACAGCCTGGTAGTATCACTGGCCCACTCACCTGTCTACAGTCAGACAATGTGAGGTATCCCTGAGAAGTTGACTACTGAAGTAGCACTGCAGCCAGCCGTGTGAGCACTGCCATGTTCCTTCCCCGCTCCTAGTGGGTGTCCACCATGTGCACCTGAACATTGGCGAGGATGCTGTGGGGTGCTTCAGGTATCACTGTGCTTGGTCCAAGAATGGACTCTGAAGGTAGGACAGTCTGCTCAGGTATGGGCATGTAGGTAGATAGTCTTGTCTGTGGTGGGGTGGGGCTGCGACTCCGCCTACTGGTGCTTGGGGGCGGTGGTAGCATAGGTGTCTTGCTGATTCCATGTGGCTTGTACCGGTCCTTTCCTATGAGTAGGGGTTCCAGACATGGCAGACTGGCATGCTCGCTGTCTTCGTGAGGCGTCATGGTGCTGTACCCATGGTCACTGTCACCACCAGCGGGCCGGCGGTAGGACGTGTTCACCCGATATGGAGAGATACTGGCTGGGTTTTCAAATGATGCCAAGACAAAGTTTGTGTGACCTGAAATTACATTTTAAAAAGTTTTAAATTAAAACTATATGAACAACGTAGTATAACTTTCAGGGTGTTAAAACAAACAAAACTCTACATTAAATGAAAAGTTAAACTACCTGAACATTTTCTACATTTAAAAATCGTGAAACTAATTCTGAGAAGACAACTTATGAGAAGCCTTTTTTAAAAATTAAAGTGACACAGTGGCAGTTTCTGTCATTCACCTGGTTACACAATGTACAAGGTCAAAATCTGTTTGAGATCCAAAGAAGGTTAAAACATGTAAATTCTTTTAGGGATATTTAGAAGTGATGGTACATAGTTCAGAATTTCTTGGATGTCAATTTCTGTTTTATTTGTAAGTTCACGACGTTTCGAGGCATATGCTTGCTCCTTCATCAGGTGAATTATTAAAAACCCTGTTTTATATTTAATTTCAATACGAACCATTTGCTTTTATCTATCGATTGCTTCGATATCCTTAAAAAATATCCCACTGGAAGTTTTAACCCTTCAATTCAAACTTCACGGTCTGTCAAGAGCCACCACAGGCGAATAGGATCGTATCCATTACAAAAAAAATAGGGAGGAGGGCGGGAATACGTTTCTATTGAAATTGAATATAAACCAGGGTTTTTAATAAAAAGAACCGATATGTTTGATCAATTTCAATTCAAATCATTTGCTTTTAATGTATGGAAACAAAGCAATCAGGAAGGCAGGGTTTGTAATGATCTGTGCGACCATCGCTAACCTCTCAGCCAATCAGCAATCTCAGCCAATCACCTGACACCAGCAAAAGAGGTGCATCAGAACCATATTCCAACGTTCTGCTAGGTTTGTGTCAATAAGAACTCAAACTCATCGTTGCTCAGGATCAAACCCCCAAAAGGAGCAGAATCCTATAGATTTGTCCATTTGCCGAATAGAGACCCAATACTCCACAGTGCACAAACCCAAGTTAGTGTAGACCCATGTACACAAACCGAAGGAGCTACCAACAGGCCCGCTAACAAAAAGGAGCAGGTGAGCAACTTGGCGATCAAGTAGAGAGTAGAACAGTGGGCGAACAAGCCGAAGCAAGTAAGTAGAAAATACCATGGAGAACGTCACTAGCCTCACAAGGGCATGGTGTTGAACCTTGAGATAAAGCTTGATCTCCATCTTCAAGAAATCTTCTCAAGAGTACTACAGAGTTGAACCAGCAACTCTGTATCTCACTGCAATTTAAAAAAAAATTCAAACTAAGAGAATGACGCTGATCCCCCTGGGCGGGATTCAAAGCCCTGGCCTGGGAAGAGGAAATTCTCCTCCCAACAAAAATGTGAAGTATGTGGGGAATGAAAAACAGCAAATGTAGCCCCATCAGTTACCCCTCAAGAAGGAAGGGGGGGACTATCCACAGGAAGGTGTTGACATGTAGTGATGTAACGATACATTTAACTATCGATTGATTGCGATTGCTTGTCTCACAATAGTACACTAACGATTGCAACTTGAAACAATCGATACTATTGGTGATAGTTAATTTGTTTATTACTTTTCAAAAACATAAAAACAACTCCTATGATTATCTAATCTTTGTTGTGCTTTCGTTTCGATTGCACTACTTTGCCTGCTTGGTTGTTTTTCTTTTGAGTCTTCTTTACAAATAGAATCTGAAAGTAATAATTATTGACAGGACATTGATCGTAGATCCAGTGTCGAGATAAGGGACAGAGTACAAGTTGTTTCCTGAAACCCAGAAATCACCATGTCCCTTAACTGGGTTGTCGGCTAAAGCACAGCAGTTCACACTCTTTGCCAAGGTATTTGGCGACCAGTTGTTAAAAAACTAACATCGCCCACGGAAGAAGGTGATAGGAAGCAGAGTCAGCTATTGCTGGCAACAGGTGCTAGCAACAGGACTCCTAAGGAAATAGAATGTCCTACTGGAATGTACAGTACATGCCGAATGTTCGGAGAAAAACTAGACCGGACCGGACCGGACCAGACCGGACCGGACCGGACCGGATTAGACCAGACTGGAATCCGATAAAAAAAAAATCTGAAGAAAGAAGTGTCTACATTGTCCCTCAACTCTTGAACCAACAGTGGAGGGATGGACAACAAGGTGGTACTGCACCAAACCCCTTAGGAGTGGTATCGGCGAGACTGCAACAAATCAGTCACGAAGCTGAAAAACCCCCTTCTCTCACAGAGGTGGAGGTGGAGGTGAACACTCGACCGATCTTCAACAGTGGCATCGGTGGTGGTGCGTGGTCTAGTGCATAGCACGATTGATCACAATCAGGCGAAGTTCAGCAACGTCGGGTCTGGATTGTTACC
>JAULCD010187546.1:0-16666 GCA_032361085.1 Calliostoma canaliculatum
CATAACTTTACGACGTCGTAAACCATGTCACTGGGTTAATAGATTTGGTTTACAAATGCCAAAAATCGTTGTAAACTGTGCCCTTTCAAAAGAAAAACAAGTTTGTTTTTTGGAAAGTGCACTGGTTACAACGATTATTTGCGTTTGTTAGCCAAATCCATCGGGTCAGTGATTAAGTTTACGACGTCATAAATGTACGATGTCCTTGTGGAATGATACCCTGTTGTGTATCTGAGTTGTGTAAACGAAGCACAATCAACTGCATTCCGGACAGCGTTTGATGACAACACTTGTGAATAGAATCTGTCACATTCTCGATCTTATTCAACCCATAATCGATTTTGAATCTAATCTAGTGAGTTAAATTTGCACTATTATCGCATACTAAACATCAAGAGAAGTAATTGCGGATAATTGCCTATTAGAGAGTGTCTAATGTTCGCTTTGGGACGGTATAGCGTATAGCGTCTGTGGTTTTGTAACATGCACAGAAGGCACAATAATCGACCACCTGAAGAAGTCTATTTATTTGTTTAAAAGTAGTTACTATAGTTCAATGGGTTCTCAAATTCAAAATACATGTGGGATGAACCAGGCACACAAGCGTATAATAGTTTGTACATGGAGTTATATAGATTCTCAAACAGATTACCAAGATTTATAAAAGAGTACGAATTTGTCTTTGCTTTACGACATTACTGTGTGCACATTCCATTGTGTTGACAAGATACACAACCTTATTAACATATGTGGTGTCGACATAAACGAACTTAATTTACTATTCATTCAAAGGCAATGCAGATATTACATTTATATGCATAAATTCCTACAAATCCGCAAAGATTTCGGGGAACCGTTTTACAAAGTCGTCATTAAACCAGTGTGTTTACAAATACCACACGATAATTAGGATGGATTTGTGAAACGGTATCCAGGTGTTTTGCAAACGGGCAAGAGTTTTTTTGTTCCGGATTCACTAGTGGAATACATCAGCACCTGGAGCGGATTTAAATACTAACAATTTGGAGAGGTATCGATTTTTTTCTTTAAGCTACTTACGCTACCACTGCAGCCCACATCAAAGTCTTTAGACCACATTCTCAATGTAATCACTGTTCAAGACAACGAAGTCTGAAACAGTTCCGTGAGCGTTAATAGACTTTGTCTTATTTTAGATAACTTGTAATTTGATTGAATCCTAACAAACATGTAAACGTTCTAGGTCAACGTTGCCAGTTGCGTTGGCCAAACGTTAACTAACAAACTCAACCTCAGTTTTGCCTTATCGTCGGCCCTACGTGTACCCAACAGCTGTGTCAAAGTTAGCACTACAGTATGCCATCGTTGGCCCAAGCTATTTTGCCAACGATAGATCAACCTTAATGTGCCAGTGTTGGCCAAACGTTAACTGACAAACTCAAGCCCAGTCTCGCTTTGATCGTGGGCTAAACATTAGCCCAACGGTTGTTCATACATTGGCACTACAGTATGCCAACGTAGGCCCAAGGCATTTGTGCCAATATTTGAAACCTTGTCCTTGGAAACCTCTCAACATGAAGTGATGATACAGTGACATTATCTAAACCAGTAACAGTTTTGGTTTGTAGGTATTAGGCGAAGCTCGCAGGTTTCACTGTATCACATTAACACAATGATAATTTAGGCTTTCCTCCTATCGTAAACCAGTGATATAACTATGAACACATTTTGAAAATGGAATTAAAATCTCACTCATTCGCTCATTTAAAACATCATTGTTTAATATATATTTTAACGGTCTCTCATGAACACAAACTCTAACTAAAACCTCTATATAACCTGTTGTACTCATTAATGTTTTGGAAATAAACAGCATTTGAAGCAAACATTGAAAATTCACAAAATTAAATTATGTGCATTTAAAAAAAATACCTTCAACCATGAGAGTCAGCTTGACAACAAATGCCTTATTATCTCTCTCTAACAATTAATTAATTGTTCATTTACCTTACCATTATACCAGACTTATTACTCGACACTTAACGGACGGAGTATGCCATCACAGTACAGTACAGACTTAAAACAGTGACTACCGTGTTCTGTTAAAATTAGTTTGTTGCAGATTGTTTGAAATAGCATCCCATGCAGGTTATACTTATGTTCATGTTCATTCCTAAGCTCCCTTTCAGCGTTTGATTCAATGGAAGTTTTCGGCGATCATATATAACTATTACTAAGCTTGATTGTAGCTTATGATAGCTATATATATAACGGGCTATTTGAATCTTTGTGTCAGTTCTGGCAACATCAGTGTGCTTGTCAAGACATACGGAATCAATGTTATACGTAAGCGCTTACATCAACTTAGCTTAAGGTTGCTTTGAGGAACGGGACCCAAGTCTATTAGTAATACTTATCTTTTTCATAATAGAATCCTAACGGGGTAGACCCGTCACGTAAACCACATAAGTCTACTCCGTTAGAATTATATTATGATAAATATAAATATTACTAACAGACTTAGGTCATGTTCCTAAAAGTTACCTTAAGCTAAGTTGATGTAAGTGTTTACTATAACACTGGCGTACGACTGCCGTAGTGCATACATCGCCATTCAACATTCGACACCGGTTCCAAGTCGATTTCTGCGCTGCGACAGTTGTAAGCCCATGACTTACAAACAAACTCACAGGACATTATTTAAAAAATCACTTAGGACCAGCTTAGCTAAGTTCCTTTCAGGAACTGGGGTCTGAAGGGTAAATGTCTTGTGATATCTAACAAATGGTAAAACCATAACATAATGTTAAGGTTTGTTGTGTTCAGAAATATTTAACAATGAGCTTTAGTGAGTTTAATCTACACTTGCTTGTGTAAATAGGATTGTGTAAACATACCGTGCTGCACTATTTCTCAGTATGTTGAACAAAGGGAACTTTTGTTTGATAAAGTGTTGTGCATCTAAGTTTAGTAACTTTTGTTACTTGTAAGACAATGAAACTGTGTCCTGGTGTGTGTCTGTGTCATCACACAGGGAAAGTAAATCTTCATTAATTCAATTGGACGACAGTTTGAGACAAAGCACTGTCTGTACTTCAGATAGTTTTAACGTTCGTCCTTTGCAGAAAATTTTTGTTGATCTTTGATGTGGTGGAATGTTTCTCTTTAGAATGTAACTGTTTGTGTTAAATGTTAAATGCTTGTGAAACGTTACATTCTGTGACAAAAAGAATAATTATTTTAGCTGTGGTATCTGTTTGAAAATAAATAATATCAATACGTAACTTGATATGGTTTACGACGTCGTAAAGTTATGACGTCTTTGTAAAACGGGGCCCTAGAGTCGCATAACTGTCTTCATCACACTTCCACTCTACAATTAAAATATATTATCTGTCAAGAAAAGATTCAGTTAGACATAAACGTTATGAAATAAATGTGTGAAATTATCAGGTAAGAAGGAACACTATAACAGGTGTCTGTATTGATTTAAACCGGCCTCCGTGATTATACAAGTTGCACTCTTGCCATGGTTTGTCGTAAAGACTGGTTGGCTCGGAGTCAGTATAATGTGTCTAAGTGAGATATTCATGTAAACTGCGACACAATGTCTCTGTGAGCTTGCACGTTAAAAATCGGTGAAATACCCGATTTGGTACAAACAGATACACAAACATGAACATACAAAGATTCCGGGAGCTTGGCATCAATCTCAGCAGTCGCGAACTGTTCCACAGGGCTGTGAGAATAGGGTACAATGCTAGCATCTCCTTTGGTTCGCAGGTTTGACAGAGCCAAACTAGGTTTTTCCATGCTGTAAAATCTGACCACAGCGATTTTACTTAAACATTTTTGAAAACGGCGTTAAACCATAACTCACTCACTCACTGTATTGGTTTAAGCTAATTTAAAGGACTCCAAACACCCAAACACTTAAGGTCCAAGCTACTCCTTGCATACCCTTTGCCAATTTTTTAACATTTACAACACAAATAAATGTTGTTGTTTATACTATTGTACTATATTGTTGATTTACATTGTTGTCCGTGTAGATTGTTGGTTAATGCAATATTGTATTAACGGGGGGAAACAAGTAAGGCTGTAATTAAAAAACGCCTCCTTATAAAAATGACCAAAATTTTACCACAGGCGAAACTCCTGCGTAAGATGTGAATGTATTTGAACAAGGGGAATATGCCGTATGATATAATACTAACACTTAAATGAGCAAGTATGTTTAATTTTTCATATTCGTAATCATAATCCTTGACAATAAATAGTAAAATATATGAGATTTGCTGTTCCAGCCTTAAAATGTATTCACACATACAAACAAATATTAAAGCCCTTGACATTTGTTTTTAATGAACTTATATTGCACCGAATTTTATTAGCTATTACTTTCCAAATGAAGCCAGCCTAATATCTATAAAACTGTTATCTGATTTGGAAGACCCCAATAATTCATAGTTTCACATTAGAAAATTAGGTCTATATAGTGCAAAACCTTAAAAGAAAGTTTTTGTTCCATTAGTGTCGTTTTGGGGTCAAAACAGTGAGTATTTATAGGATACAAAATCACTTTACTGACAGCGTACCATTAATCAGAACAATGTGGGTACTTAAATCAAAGTACGATTGTTTTCTCCATAACCTATGAGTGGTAACTCCAATTTAATAGAACTTAATATTGGGACACTCGTCTCTTGTTAAAAACGTCAATTAATCATCTGTGTAAATAAACTTTTGACAAATAAGTATTACAAAATAGGTTATTTACATTCCATTTTGTATCGATTTTTAACACTTAAATTGAAGAAATGTATAATTATGACAAAGTGGCTTTTAACTTTGTAGTTCTCATACAATTGAGAATGACATCGAGTACTTTGTGTTCCCTATGCCATCGTGCTCGCGTCAATGTGTGTTACGTAATGTTACATTACAGACAAAAACCTGCCACTACATTCACAAACGCTTAAATGGGTTTGTAATGAGCAGCAACATTTCGTCCAGAATATAATGGTGGAATATTCTGTAACAGCAACATTTCACTCCAATAAAGCTAATGGCGACTACGTTAATGGTGTAAATTGCTAGTGCTGCAAATGTACATTATGGATGATACAACCTTCGGAAGCGGAACTGTGCTTAAATTATCACAAAATAATATCTTACAAATCATAATGATATTCAAAAACATTTCCCAAAGAACAACTATTTGACAATTTAAGAATGGTAATATGAAAACTGGGCCTCGCAAGTTTATGCTTCTGTGAACCATGTCACTAAGCCAATAGTCGTTATAAACCAAACAAATCCTAAAATTGTTAACTGTGCAGAAGTTTATCTGTGGAATATGGAGTTGATAATAATTTCGCCATGTGAAAACTCAAGCCATTCGGCAATGGTACCTTGTCGATATCCGCGCAACGACAGTCGTAAACTCATGATAAGAAACTCCACTAATAGTGTTACAAAATCACTCAAGATCAACTTAGCCTATGGTCCCTTAATGCATGTCGACATTATTGTACATACAGTGATACAGAGCCTCATTGGCGGAACATGATCAGGGCCCCGTTTTACAAAGACAACATAAATTGACGACGTCGTAAACCATTTCACTGGGTTAATGGATTTGTTTTACAAATGCATAAAAAATGTTTGTAAATGTGTACTTTTCAACGAAAAACGATCTTGTGACATTTGTAAACCAAATCCATTAACCCAGTGACATGGTTTACAAGGTCGTAAAGTTATGACGTCTTTGTGAAACGGGGGTCTGAAATGTTTCTTCTCTATCAATGTTCGTTGATTATCTCAGTTTGTCTTCTTTATTGTATCTGTTGTGAATACACAAGAAAATATATATTTAGCACCCATTAACCATGTCACTGTGCTCAAGGAGTCTTGTTTCAAATTAAAAGTGTTCTCAATTATTAATCTCAATAATACGTTTTGTTTTTATCCAATATAAATGAAGGATACATTACATCAGCCAGCAAATGTACATCCCACTTCTTGTCCAACTAGCATATAGTCGTTCTGGCAAGAACCAAATAAAGTCTGACAAATACTGTCAACACATATTGAAGACAAAGGGAGTTAACCACGTGGTTAAATATAGTTATTAATGTACATTAGGGTCTGTTTTAAGTTCATTAAAACGTGAATTATAAACCTGGTCACAGTAGATCCAAAGCTTTTTTGTATCAGCATTAATACTTTTCGTAGCTGAACACCCCCACAACTAATTTATATTAGTTCCTTGTACGTGTGTCCACATACAATAAATATAATGTCAGGTAGACAAGAAATCCCTAACTCCATTGACAAAGTCACATATTTGTAAAGCCTCCATTAAAAACCATTTAATTTGGAAGCAAGATTTTCTCACAAACATACAAATAATTAAATTGTAAGAAATAAAGTTTGACAAAAGCCTAAAAATGTTCAACTTAAACAAATCAATAAAACATTCACAACAATTCTTTAAGAATGGACTTTTCAAAAACTTTTCAAAAACTTTTCGAAGCAGCATATTTTTAAATTCATCAGCATAACTTTTTATACAGCATAAAAGCATGTTCTACCATTTGAAATGCCGGTTCACAAATTCACTAATATACAAGGAGCTGTTTTTAAAAACTATTGAAAACATCCCTGACACCACGACCATTATCGTAACGCATGAATCTTTTTTTGTAATTTGGTTAGCTGTTTGGTTCAATGAAATTGTTCAAATTATCTGTGAAACATAAGTTTTTACAAAAGTTTATGGGATCTTAAGCTGTGTACAGAAAACTGACCTTTATTTTCACGAAAAACAAATTAAAATGTTATTTCTGTATAGTTACAAAACTTATTTAATTGTGTTGCAGTGACCTTTCAAAACTTTAAACACTTCATAATTACGTCGCCCAAGGAAAAACATTATTTCCTTGCAACGAATTAGGCTTCCCAAAACTTTTCTATATTTTACTGAATATTGTTTAAAAATGCTATTAATTTTACATGCCAAGGGCGCATATATACTTCACGTTTAATTCATCACAACTTACCCCGTGGGGTTTTCGGGGAGTGTTCTCGGGTACTGGAAAGAATAGGACCCCAGTAACCCTATGCTTGACGTACAAGCCAGCTAAAAAGGGAATATTTTTCCGTAGCTGTCTTTCTGTCAATCTCTTTTTATCCCCCGGCATATAATGCGGGCGGATATAGCTAACGGTACGTCTGTCTGTCCGTCCGTCCGTCTGTCCGTCTGTGATCATTACGTTTCCGGAACTCGAAAACAGTTTCAATATTTTTCAACCAAACTTTGCAGAAAGATCAATCAGGTGCTGAAGTGGTGTCTTTTGCTATTTTGGGAATTTGTAATTGTTTCTATTGAAACAGTTTGGATTTTGTCAAAAAAGGGGTACATTTCGTTTCAACAACTTATATTTGTTAACCAAACTTTGCAGGTAGATCAACCCAGTACTGAAGTGGTGCCGTTTGTGATTTTGCTTCATGGTTTCGATGGTAACAGTTTGGACTTCGTGCATTTCGTTTCCGGAGCAGAACTAAAAAATACTATTCAATATTTTTCAACTAAACTTTGTTGGTAGATCAATCAGACACTGAAGTGGTGCTTTTTGCTTTTTGGGGATTTTGTTTATATTTTTTAATGGTTTCCATGTTAACAGTTTGGACTTTGTAAAAAAAGAGGTGCATTTCGTTTCAGCGGCAGAACTTAAAAACTATTCAATATTTGTCAACCAAACTTTGCAGGTAGATCAATCAACTACTGAAGTGGTGCCTTTGTAGAATTTTTCTAAGGTTTAGATGGAAACAGTCTAAAAAAGAAGCATATTTTGAAATAGTACCTTTGGCAGTTAAGAATGTTTTTCATATATTTATGTTTATTTATTACCATAGAAACAGTCACAAAAAGGGACAAACTTTGTTTTCCAAGCAGAATTTAAAAAACTGCAAAGTATCGAAAAAATATCTATCAGTGAATCTTTACAGATGTATTTAACAGATGTTCTAGTTGTTACTTTTGCTCAAACCTTTCTAAAACTTTGCGGGAACTGGGGTGATATGTCATCTTCTGGTGACTCTTGTTCTCATCTGCTATTCCCTCGGTGTGCATCTTGTACACCACATGGCGATATAGCTGAAATATTGTTGAAAGTCATATAAAACTATTTCACTCACTCACTCATCACAACTAAGTTATCCCCCAGAGTGCCCAGGCCCACGTTCCGCAAACCGTTACTGTTAAGATGATCGTGATTGATTTGTTAAACACTGTCCTGTAGAGGTGTTTTTTATGTTAGGCTTACGGCTATCGTAGGAACCGGTCGTAAGCCCATGTTATAATTTAGCACTTAAGATTATCTTCTTCTCAGTGGATACTCAGCACACATATTTAAAACGGCATGGCCACATGGATCAATCGTTTTACTACCATCGTCACTACGGCTGTGGGTTTGACACCGAGGTCTATCCATGGTACGACCCTGAACATTGCATGGGCATCAAGAAAATTAAAAAACTTTACAATTTTGTGGAACATAAACATGCCTCTTTACATACTCCAGAATATGTGGGCCAACAAACATTTTTTGGCTGAAAAAGACGCACCATTTGTCTCCAAATATACGTACAAAGAAGTCCACAAATATAAAAGTTTTGAATATTACATGGACGGCTTCTTTAAAAGGTTTTTAATGTGTTATGAAACGAGATTTGGTACACTCAGGCATTAATTAAATATACTCACTTAAGTATACTCACTTTTAGATAAATTACGCTACGAATTGAAAATGGTTGGCTGTACAGGGCACGCGCGTCAGCCGCACGGGGGTTGAATCCGTAGCCCGAACGCAGCGAAAGTTCCTCCTGCACTAAAAGTGCTACGGCGTGTCTGCGTGTATCTGCGTGCTCCCAAATCCGTACTGAAGCGGTACTCACCACGTACGGAATCCTAAGTTTTGCCCACGTTTTTGCAAGTAGACAGCACGTACTTGCGAGTACGGCGGGTTGTGACACAGGCTGAGTATTTTCATTTTTTTTCACGGTCAGTTGCTCTACGGACGGCGCACTTAGTACGTGCGTGTTGCGTGCGTGTTGCGCACGTGATAAGTGCATAGTCCGTGCTTACTCGGCACTTCCCCCAGCAAAACTCACGTGGACCGTACCAAGTAAGCACGTACAACTTACTTACCACTTGCGCAACATACGATGCACGGTCAGGCGTTGCGTGCGAGCCACGTCCTTACACCTTGCGCAACCATGCGGGTGATGTGCGTTGACGGTATCGCGTAAAGGTTATCCCTGCTCTTGCCGCTCCCTCCCCACGTGGCGGCCGTGGCCTCCCCAAAAAACGTACGGACAAAAAACACGCACAGTGGGTTGTGACCCAGGCTTTACGCTGCTATAATTGCTATATCATACACTTATTAACTCTGTGCTTGTTGTTTAACCTTGGCTTCTAATTTTTCGCCGAGGGGTGGCTTATACGAATTAGTAAAGGTTTGTAGGTACAACATAGTAATACAGACAGCTACAAATGAGTAGGGAGTAAAAGTAAAAGATGAATAAATAGTAACGGTGTTTTTTTTACATTGTTAAATTATTGAATTATTATTCTATATATAAGCTAACAGTTGATAAATAGTAACATCCAAACACATATTATCATACACTTGTAAACATCAAAATAGTCACAGATAAAAATAGTATAAAAACTAACCTTACTACTCTACGAATCCTTATCCAAAGATCCAAAAAGTCAACAATGTGTAAATCTCTTAATCTGATGACAAAATCTCTGGTGTCAAAAATCGTGCTCTGGCAAAATCACAAAATGTATTACTTTGCATACATTGTGAATTTACTTGAAAACATTTTTATGCATGCAATACTTAATCACTTACTTACTTATGTACGTTGATTTAAGGTGCCCTTTTCAGCAAGCTGTTCTCGGACACCCGGGTGTAGCCAGTACCCGATTTTAGCCGGAAGTTAAACTAGAGCTTCGAAAAGTATGCCACTTAAAGTAGAATTTCGAGATTTTGAAATTTGGAATAGTATAAGTAGTATAGGGAGGAAAGAAGGCTGGGGTAGGGGCAAATGGCAGAGGGCAGAAGTATTAAAGTATTGAAGTATTAAATACGAGCCAAGAGGCCCGTATTTTTTTTAGATAATTGTCTAAAGCTTGGAAAATGATTGAGCTGTTTTGGGGGGTTAATTTGTGGTGTATGTTTTGAATGTTTATATTTTGTTGCGTGAGTGTGTGATTGAGTGAGTTTCAGTATGTTTTGTAGTGGGTGCATTTTTTTATCTATTTGCCTCGTATTTCAAATTAAGGCCTATGGCCAGTCCGCTGAGGTGTGAAAACCTTTAATTAATGAGTAAACTGGGGTAAAACAGTGGCTACAGTGTTTTAGGGTCACTGATGGCACAGCGATGGCCTCATGACATTTTTGACGGTATGCCAGCATTGGGCCAATGCTGTGCCAATGTGCAAATCAACAGTGGGCCAGTGCCGCCAGCCAGCATTGGGCCAATGTATACGGCAGTGTTGGCCCAGTGCTGTAATGTTTCCTGGGACTGCACCACTTTTATATTTATGTTAACATATCTGTCAACGCCATTTTGTGTGTGTGTTGAAGTGCCACTTTTTATAAATCTCAGTCGTCAACTTAACACTCGACAGTCTATCCTATTTAAATAAATTACCCCAATATAGGTTTTTAACAACACGGGATGATCACCGTTTAGATCCACCGAGTACACTTGAAGGGTCTAAAGAAAAAGTGTCAACACATTAAGTAAGAGCTAAACATTTTACTTCCATGGAGGGACTCCCTGTCTATAATTGTGTTGTCTTCTTTTGTAATCAATAACATTTCGTCTCTGCAGGTAAGAACTCGCTGAAAAAAAATATTCCTGGACCCCGTTCCTCAAAGCGATCTCTGGCTAAGTTGATCGTAAGTGCTCAAATATAACATTGGCTTAAGACTGTCGTAGCGCAAAGATCGCTTTGGAACCGGTGCCATTAGGCACCGATTCCAAATCGATTTCTGCGCTACGACAATCGTAAGCCTGTGATAAGAAACAACTCAACAGGAAAGTGATTAAAAAATGTGATTGGAGTCACTTTCCAAGGTTGGGGACAGTAATGTTATTGTTGTTGTTATACCGAAAGACGATTCATTTTTAAACAACTTATAGCTGAGGATGGGGGTATAAAGGGATGGGGCATTACTATATTAGCACACGTCATACACAATATTTAAAGGAGAGTTGATGATTTAAATCCATCAATAATTTATCAATAAGTAATGAACGTTTTCTATGTTAATTTAGTACACGTATTTTCTTTTCGAAATTATCATCAATTTCAGAATCGACATATACCCAGTAAAATTAATATTAAGGGAAAACATTTCAATGAAGTGGGTTTTTTATGTCTCTTTTCAATGTTTTAACTCATGAAGAGTCTTTTAATTCCTTGGGGAAAAATAACGAAATAATCGTACTTTTAAGTGGTATCTGATTTATATATTTTAGTATATTACGGAACGGGCTAGCACTGAATCCAACACTTATCAATTTTAATTCCCAATCTCCAACCTAAATATGCTGCTAAATACCTTTCCTGTAATAATTTGAGTAAAAAAGCTCCTATGGGAAAGGAAAGGTTTTCAACAGCACAAGGTGGTAACAGCTTTAACTCATACTCCCTGCAGTTGGGTTAACAGTAAGGGTTAACCAAACACTGGTACATACCAATCCTCCTTTTTCACCATCGGTTCCAGGTTGCCCTGGGGGTCCGTTTACTCCGTCTTCACCGTCAGCTCCCATCATTCCGTTCTCACCACGGGCTCCCTGGGGTCCAACTCCACCCTTAGGTCCCTTGTGGCCAGCCTCTCCCTGGGGGAAACAAGATTTGTTACTTCATGTATTTAATTTACAGAAGGACGTGACATCTGAAAGCTCTTGGAGACACTCATGGCCATAGCACTGCACAAGATGACTCATTTTTATGTTTTAAAATAAATAAAAAAGAATGTTTTAAAAATTGCACTTGGTCAAAAGATTTGTTTTACAAACGCCCAAATCGATATAAACTGTGTACTTTCCAAAAAGTGCACAGTTTACAACAATTCATTGGTCATTGGCTCAGTGATGGACATGGTTTATCTTCTGATCATGTTTCAATACATTTGGATAAACGTAAGGTTGTGAATATATATTATTATTCGGCCAAGGGTTCGTTTTACAAATACCAAAATCGTTATAAACTATGCACGTTCTGAAGAAAAACGGATTTTTCTTTTAAATTTACACAGTTTAAAACGGTTTTTAGCAATTGTAAACCGAACCCATTAACCAACACTGGAAAACCCGTATAAATATTATTCAAACACATTTTTATTGGTTTGATGAGATTTTCATAGGAAATCTTATCCAAACAATGTTAATCCGCTGAATAATGTCTATACATTTTACTAGTGCAAGTGGGCACAGTTGATCTGCAGTTAAGAACTAAACCTACCTTTGCTCCAACCATTCCTGGGGCGCCAGGGGGACCTGCTTGGCCCATCGCACCGTTAGCACCTGGTTGTCCGGGCAAACCGTCCACGCCCCTAAGTCCGCCAGGTCCGGTGCTTCCGTCAGGTCCTCTCCCTCCGGACTGTCCACGAGGTCCAACAGGGCCAGATGATCCTGGGGGTCCGGGCATACCGATTGGTCCCTAAGGAGTAAACAGTGTGTAAAGGAGTTGCTTCAATTGTCTTGTAGCCGCATGTTTATTACAGGAGAATAACCAACATCACCAGTGTGGTTTAAAGATGCAGTGAAACATGCTAACTTCGGCTGGTACTTGCGAACCAAAAATAGTATTGTGTTGCAGCATTGTACTCTAACATGAAACATTATCGATTGCAACTTTTTTTAATTGTAAAGACAATGTTTCTGGGCTAGTCCTTGGCCCTTTGTCAGGTGACGAAGGGGCAAGAACTGTTTATCATTAAAGGAGTTGCAATCCATAATATTTCATGTTAGAACTACATCAACTATCAAATGCCTTTAAAAAATCTTAGCATTTAACTCTGTCATCCCTGCATATACAAATGTTTTTTTACACAAAGAATAATACTGATGGTCTGTGGACGACTGTTATTTAGACAATAAAGTAGTGTTAAAGGATCAAGATATGTTTGGGTTTTTTTTACAAGAGTGTATTGCTCCTTGACCAATATGTTTATTTATTTTCAAAATACAGTATTTTTACGGAAGAACATTATTTACAAATTCTCAAAAAAGTATTGTTATGTGGCCGCGATGTTTACATATTTTCATTTATTTATGAAGTTATAGCGTTACGACGACTTTGTGAAACGGCACCCTATGATGTCTCAGAGTACAAGGATGAACACACAGTACTGGAACCAAGTTACTTACAGACTCTCCTGACAGACCCTGTTCTCCTCGCTTTCCGTTGAATCCACGGTAACCCTGAAACAAACACATACATATTATTTTCTTCTTCTTTTTATTTTAAAAAAACACAGAAAAATGTTGATTTAGTTGCTGTATCTAGTTCTATGACAATGACGCCCAGTAAATTGCATTTTTAAATGAAAAACAAGTTTGTTTGTTTTTTATTTAGAAGTGTACAATTTATAACTATGTTGGTATCTGTAAATTGTTGCCAATCGGACACTTACCCTATGTCCCTTTCTTCCGGGCAGACCGGGCATACCAGGGGCTCCTGATGCTCCCTAGTGAAAATAAAAATGAAATGTAATAAATCATATGTGCGTTAATATAACGCATTTTCATTGACATTGTAAATGCTTAAAACGCACTCATAGTGATATTATCATGTCAACATTTCAATGTTTACTATATAACATTCTCAACTCCATGGGGAGTATACAACCCTAATAATCTAGTAGGGACCAGAATATTTACAAACACTTCCATCTTCCATACCATTAAGCAGTTTGGTGGGTTTTTTACAAACTGTGACCACCATGTGCTGTTAAAAACCTATCCTGTGGTAATTTGTTTAAAAGAGCTCCTGTAGAAGCTCTTTTAAACAAATTACTACAAGATATGTTTTTAACAGCTTATAGAAGCAGATAGAATTTTGACAAGGAAATAGATATTTTTTTAGCTTAGCACTTAAAGGGATAGCGCAATTTAGCCTGAACTGAAACAGTTCTTATTATTGTTAAGATTGATAGGATAAATTAACTACACTTTGAAACCTAAGATTGATTTAAGTACTTTTAAATACATTGTAACCTGTACTATACTAATGACAATCAATTTTTGGAATCGGTTTACAATTGCACAAATCGTTGTAAACTTTGAGGTTTCCAAAGAAAAACTTATTTCTTCTTTGGGAAGTACACAATTTACAACGGATTTGTCTTTGTAAACCAAATGGGCCCAGTGTAATATACGTTGATATCTAGTTTTAATCAACAGGTGATATGTATATAATAACGCCAACAAAACATTGAATTTAAACTAGTATTGGTGAAGAACATGAAACGTTTGGTTAACTTTATCACAACTATGCTATGAAAAACACCTATTGGGTTGCAATAAATCATTATCTGTACAGATATGATTCTTGATTATTCAGACTATTTTCCCCATTAATATACGTTATGGAATATCTATTAGAGATATCATATTACATATGTAATGAAGATATCACAGTCAGTGATCCGTTCCTAAAAGCGATCTAAAAGTAAAGTTGTTTGTAAGTGATTTTTTGTTTCTTATTACAGGCGTACGAGTGTCGTAGCGCAGACATCGATTAGGAACCGGTTCCGAATGGCACAGGTTCTAAAGCGATCTCTGCGCTACGTAATTCGTAAGCCAATGTTATAATTTAGCACTTACGATCTATTTAGTCTAAGATCGCTTTGAGGAACGGGGCTCTGGGTTATCGAGTATGATATTTTTACATTTTAATTAACATTCAAGCAATGGTCAATCTAACAAAAGTATGAACTGCGTTATGAACTCTCTGATACTGTTCACTTACTCGTGCTCCTGGCAGACCAGGACTGCCAACTTCTCCGTTTCGTCCACCGTCACCCTACAAACAAACAACAATTAATCGGTTATCAAGATAGCGAGGTGAGCACGAGAATCACATAACAGTAGTTAGTAACATAATTTGTTGATTTGAGTATATAAATCTGTAAATCTGTGTTGTGTCCTGCATCTGGCATCATGGCCCTTGCACGTATCCTCGCTTTCCTTCAGCATGGCAACTATTGCTGCCCATTGCACATGATATCTAGGAGTATCTTATTACAGTCGAAATGCCTGGTGTTAGGGTTTTTTTATTGTTTAACTTGAACTGTAGATTTGTCAATACCATTTATCACGTTATAAAATTACAATTGAAAACTAATAACATTTTGAAAACTAATTTGCCCAAAATACTATTTTGTATCCAATTTAAAATTGTTGGAAACCTATTCAAAATTTGAAAGATAATTGTCAATAGAATTGTTTGACAAAAATATGAGACTGTTAAAAATCTTATTTGTTAACTTGTGATAAACTCTACTAAATGTGGCGTGTTTGCTGTGTTGCAGATTATTTCTATCTTTAAAGTTTGTTAAATTTACATCTCTACGAAAAAAGATCCGACACTATCAGTATATCAAGACATTACACAAATATAAATAACAGTTAACCAATCACAGCTGAGGATTGTGTAACGAGCTAAACCTAACCTGTGGCAATTTGTTCAAAAGAGCTCCTTTCAGGAGCTCTTTTAAACAAATTACCGCAGGTTAGATTCGCATGAGCGCAATAATACATAAATTGTGATTACCGTACCTCGTGTCCAGGGGGTCCGTGAGGCCCGGGCTGACCGCGGCTACCGAAGGGTCCCTAGGGAAGACAGGTGAGACCATTAATAATCTTAACTATCATCATCGTATGCATTGTAAAAAAGATATTCAACAAACTTATCTAGTAGAAGAAGTTAAAGACAACCACTGCGCCAATAGATTTAGTTCACAATGGCTAAAATTGTAGTCCACTGTGTTTTTCATTCGAAAGTACACAATTTAAACGATTTTAGCACTTGCAAACCCAACCAATTGGCCTGTTTAGATTGCTGCAATGATGAAGATAATAAACTAAGCTTCTGAATTATTAATTGCCGAAATCATTGTAAACTGTGCACTTTTTAAAGATAAACAAGATTATCTTTCGAAAGTGCAGTTTAAAGGGATTTTAGCATTTCCAGACCTAACCCATAAGGTTTCCTGAAAGGATTTAGATATAAAAAAATTAAGGTTATGAATTAATAAAGCTACTTACCGGTGCGCCTATGTCACCAGGTTCTCCCCTCATACCTCTGAGACCCTGGGGGCCCTGAAATAGATCAAAGTGACGTCATAAAACTGGATTATCCTAATGATGACCTCATAAACTTTAAAAGGGTAGGGTAATCTGAATAACGACGCCGTAAACTAGAATAATGAGGTCAATGATAACGTTAACTGGGATAAATGAATGATGACGTGATAAAATCGAATAATCTAAATGATGGCGTCAAAAAACAGAGAGAGTTGACGTTGTAAAATTGATATGAGTTAAGGGGCCGGTCATTGTTTAACCCTTACCGTGCGGCTCACGGAAATAT
>JAULCD010187547.1:0-10744 GCA_032361085.1 Calliostoma canaliculatum
ATCATTGCATTCCTAAATGAAGCGTAGAATGGCGAAGTAGTTTTGTGGAGAAATAAAATATATTCCTGCACCTAATTACAAAGCAACTCTAATTGAACTGTCAGTTTTCTTAAATTAAGCTCCGATTTAATCAATTTAATACATATATTGTATACATGTATATGTATTTTGAATTACACCTAAAATATTAAACGTATATTATTTTTGGGAAATAGTTCAGTAGTTGTATATATAATAGCAGGAATTAAGCGAATGCGTGCAAGGACCCAAAGTACTGCAGACACAAATCAACACAAGCAGACAAGTGTAGATGCAGGGATTTTTTTTTATTCCCCTTCAAAATGCCCTTAAAATGACGTCTTTGACATGAAATAATCTTGATTGTGCTATGTAAGCATGCCAGTAAAGGTCATTAGGGGCAATAACTGTTGCCTTGTACCTCTGCCGGACAAGGCTAGGGTGGTTGATGCTTGCAGGGTCGCCGTATGAGGATTTGTAACCTTGGCGTTTAAAACATATCATAAGTGCAGTTAAATCACTAAAACATACTAAATCATGAACTTGAGGCACTTCGAAGAATTACAATAGACCATTTATCATCACATAAGGATTACTTTTTAAACGCATAGTGGTTATCTGGACCTCGTCTTGTAAAAGCATCCTAAGTCTGCGACATTTTACACTATGTCTTTAGTCATGACTATTGTTTTTGCTCAAGTTTTTCTCGTTTGAACCACGTGGTAAAATATCAAATGTTATCTTTAATAAGAAGACCTTATCTTACAAATGAAGTAAGAAAGTTCTGTGTCAATCTTGCTGTGTGCTGCCTTGCATTGTCATGTTGGAAAAGGAGTCCACGAGGCTGTTGCTGAATAAAGGGAACCACAACAGTCCGTAGGATGTCATCAATATAACGCTGTGCATTCAAGTTTCCACAAATTACGACAAGCCTCGTTTTGACGTCATCACATATGCCACCCCAAACCAGTAACCCTCCACCCCCAAACGGCCGGATCTGTTGGATACAGTTAGGCACCAAACGTTCACCAACTTATGGTGTGAGCACAGGCAGAGGTGGAACCTACGATCATTGAGGAGAATACACTGGACCGACGAACGTCGTTTCTTTCTGCATGTTGTTGATGGAAGAGCCCGCGTATGGAGGACTAGGAATACAGATCTTGCCCCCAGGAACATTTTGCCAAGAGTACTATACGGCGGGGGATCTGTAATGGTTTGGAGAGGCTTCTACTGCGACTGTAGACTGGATTTGGTGACTATACAAGGTTCACTTACAAGCGCTCGCTACATTCAGGAGGTTCTGGATCCTTTAATTATTAATCATTTCAATGACCACAGACTTGCCACAAGACCCTTGTTCATGGACGACAACGCACGACCTCATCGCTCACGTGCTGTAAACCAACATCTGGCAAAAAATGCTGTGACACGAATTCCTTGGCCATCAATGTCTCCTGATGTGAATCCCATCGAGCATGTTTGGGATATCATGGGCCGTCGGGTACAAAGAAGGAATCCTCCCCCACAAAACTTGAGGGAACTGGAGGCAGTTGTTCACGATGAGTGGCAGCGGATACCGATGGAACAATTCAGGCACCTGGTTAGGGGTATGCCAAGAAGAGTGGCTGCAGTTATTCAGGCACGTGGTGGCGGCACACGTTATTGATGTTTTGTGATTCCTGGGACACTGATCCACTTTATGTAAGCTGCTTTTAACGGGTGGCACACCCCAATACCTTAAACTGACGTTACTTAAACACACGTGTCTTTTGGATGCAATTCAAATATAGTGGTCATCTCTGGTGTATATAGGGGTCATCTCTGGTGTATATAGGGGAGTCATCTCTGGTGTATATAGGGGAGTCATCTCTGGTGTATATAGGGGAGACATCTCTGGTGCATATAGGGGAGTAATCTCTGGTGTAAATAGGGGAATCATCTCTGGAATCATCTCTGGTGTATATAGGGAAGTCATCTTTGGTGCATATAGAGGAGACATCTCTGGTGTATATATTGGTTCCCAATATAATTTGGTTTAATTAATTATGTAAATATCTGTATATTTACAGAAATACAATTGGTATATTTTCACTATTACAATATAATTATAAATAGATCCCAGTTTGTAAATAGGTTGGCTAAGGTCCTGCGATTTATTTAAGACAGAGTCGGTATAACACTATAAAACTGTCTATTATTATGATAATATAAAATATTCTTATTTTTGTATATTAGTTATCAATTTGTGTTTTGGATCTAAGGGTTAACCACATTGTAAATGGGCCTAAAAGGTGAAATCTACTAAAGGACAAGGGTTATGAGTTATCTGCCCTTACAGTGTGCTCCGTCTCATCTCCGTCTTATCTCCGGAATAATCTCTGAAATCATCTCTGGTATATATAGGGGAGTTATCTCTGGTGTATATAGAGGAGTTATCTCTGGTGTATATAGGGGAGTTATCTCTGGTATATATAGGGGAGTTATCTCTGGTGTATATAGGGGAATCATCTTTGGTGCATATAGGGGAATCATCTCTGGAATCATCTCTGGTATATATAGGGGAGTTATCTCTGGTGTGGTTATAGGGGAGTCATCTCTGGTGTATATAGGGAAAACATCTCTGGTGTATATATGGGAGTCATCTCTGGTGTATATAGGGGAGTCATCTCTGGTGTATAGGGGGGTCATTGCGTCATTGCGGAATAGCGCAATTGTTAGGGTACTGAAGCTAGGACAAAGAGGTCCGGGGTTTGAATCCGTCCAGGTGGGTTCAGTATCATTCTGTGTTGAAAACCTCTCAACATGCAGTGAGGACTGAGTAAAAAACTGTAACACAATATTACTCTTGGTTTGAAGGCACCAGCTTAAGCTCACAGAACCACATTGGTGAGGTAAGCTTTTTTAAATAAAACCCAAAAAACCTTGCCGCCGCAAAATAAGTAAAAAAACCTTTTGAAAACGGCATTACACCCTGACTAACTCGCTCATTTTATTCACAAAATTTTAGCTCTATGAATAAGTTGTTGCTTAATTTATTACCATATGTATATTAACACTTTAAGTGCTCAGTTGATTTCAGCCAATCTTAAAACTGTGGCCATGCTATTAAATACTTATCATGTGATCATTTGTTTAAAAGAGCTCCTGTAGGAGCTCCTTCAAACAAATTTTCACAGGATAGGATTTGAACTGCCTTTTTCAACTATATGTTATATTTAGGATTACATTATTTAAAAAAAGTTCATATTTTATCACTTTGCTTGGTTGAGTCCCGTGTTGGATTCTAACACACACCCTCAAGGCCAGGCACCAAATCGCCAGTACTGAGCATCCCAACGCCTTAACAATTCGGCCACGGGGACTTTGACAGCCTTTTTAAATTGAGTTTGAAAACTAAAATGAGCAAATGTTGTGCTGGTTTAAAGTTTCAAACGTGGATTTCCAGCAATCTGAAGATTTACACCTGTGACGTCAAATATTTTGTATTCCATCTTGGATTATTGATTGAGACCATGACTACTTAAACATAACGTAATATTTGAGTTGCTGTGATGAAAGCTTATTGACTTCAGCGGTGTCGGCCTTCACATGCCCACAAAATTCATTTTGGACACAGTGACCCCCACTAAAAACATTTCATTGGTTTGATGAGATTTCCTGCGAAAATCTCATCAAATTAATGAAAACCCGCTGTATAATTTCTGCACATGTTTTGGCAGTGTCCAATGCTCGAGACAAATCAAAAAGTAAAATGAAGCCTGCCCCTGTATATGAAACATATGCTTTCAATGTCTCTATGATACGTTTAGCCCTTGGGAAAAGAATAAAATAACTTGGGAATTGATTTTCCCAAACGTGAATGCCCCATGTATTCTGCACCAAACATAGTGTTGTGGAACTTTGCCTGTTATTACGTCGGTACTAAAACACCCTAGTTTAAACACGTGTAAAACCAATTCATGTCTACATTGATTTGTTCAAAATATTTTTTTTCAGGAAAACTGCTGAAAGACACATGTGCCATAAATACATACAGGACAAATTATAAGTTATTTACACTCATGTGCGTGACTATAAAGAGACCAGTTCCACAAAACTCGCATGAGGCAAAGGTGTCTTAACTTTTATCTAAAGAGCTTTAGGCTTTTGAGACCATTGTGGAAAGGGGATCCTCATGAGGAGAGGGACACAACTTTTCATTTCGGATCTGAGCGTCAATCAAAAACACGCTGTCAGCGTAATCGACTAACAATCGGCTGTTTAGTGACAAGCATTGGATGTGACACTGCAGCAAACAGAGGCCTTTTTCTGGTTAATTCCCAGTGTACTGGGTAAACTACGGTGGCAGAAGAAGCCGATGAGGCACGTTGCCAAAGCACCGTCTTTACTCTTCACAAACCCGTCTCCCCACACACAGCAGGCCCAGTGCACGAGGTTGACTTTTAAATTAACTTGGGTAAAAATATTTGGTTGCTAACAATGCAAACTATTTCGGGATTTTGATTCTGAATAAGTGTTTGTCCACTTAGCGTTCTCATCTGGTTTAGTGTGTGCTCCGTTTGACAGTCTGTTGATGTCTAAGAGGAGGAGCAGAGAGGGGAGACCATCAGTTTACTTTCCCCAAATCTGCTAACAAAGCTTACAGGTAAATATAAACGATAAATACAAGTGATAATAACAGCACACAGGACCCGCTACCAGCACTTGTTCACACCATTAGGGGTTATCAGCATGTACGCCCTGAAGTTGTTAGCTTTATTATCATAGATTGAACATAAACGTACGTTTAAAACTATTGATACTAATACAACTGTTATGCTGATATGTTTTCTGTTTTCGTGGGGAAAGTGGGGTAGCCTGAAATAACTGTTGGAAAACAAAAAAACTATAAGTGGTTATTTATTTCTAGAAAATCTCATTGAAAATGGTCATAGTTTAACAATTGCATGGCCTACTTTTTACACTACAACGTTATTTTTCAGATCTTGATACACACAAAATAATTTCACAATTGTAAAATGATAAGTAGGTTAGTTATAGTAGGAAGTAGGTAAGTTAAAATAGGAAGTAGGTAAGTTATAGTAGGAAGTAGGTAAGTTATAGTAGGAAGTAGGTAAGTTATAGTAGGAAGTAGGTAAGTTACATCATCAAGTAGGTAAGTTATAGTAGGAAGTAGGTAAGTTACATCATCAAGTAGGTTAGTTACACCATCAAGTAGGTTAGTTACATCATCAAGTAGGCAAGTTACATGTAAGTCGTTTAATTACGTTTTATTGCTTACAATAGTTGTATTTTAAAAAAATAAATGACTTGAAAAAATTACTTTCTCTTAGTTTCCGGTTTTAACCCATGTTACATCAAAGATTTGCTTTTACTGTATTATTTATAGAACTTTTTTAATTTGTTTACATTAAAACAAATTTGAAATCTTTGTTTGTGGAATTAATACAAAATAATTTCTAAATTAAAGATAATGTTTTAAAAGATGTTTCATTGTGATAAACTGTTAAACTGGGTACCTTGTTGTGTTTGTTACATTGTATGTGAAGTAGTATTCAGGTTCCTTGCAAATAAACTGAAGATTTATCAAATTAATTCAAAATCATAAAGGTGGTTATTTTAAATTTAATCAAATTTCTTTCGAAGAAAATATTCCATTCATCATTAAACTATGGGTGTGTGGTTTTTGTGGGGTTTGTTTTGGTTTATTTAATTGTCAAATTATTTTAACTTGTTTATATTTCGGGACCTATTAGAAATGAAATGTCAGTGCCATGTTGTTTTAATGTCTCAGATTTTAAAACCTAAAATGAGGTTAACCTTATGATGCATAAAGTATAACAGTGATTTGGTTTAGCAACGTTTTTATCAATACTTAACTTATCTCGCGGCTGCCAGATTTATGTCAGGGAAAGAGAATAAACCGAATCTCTCTCCCTAAATTGTTTCAGCCGTTACGCTCTGTTTTAAAGTTTATGCTTTCACTTTAATCCTAAATAAGTAGCTGAAAGTTCTTGCGAATACACTTTGTCTATTAACAAAACCATATACTGGTCGACATACGAGTGTAATTTGTAAACTAGACAACTTATTTACATAACAAACGAAGGAATACGGTGGAAATGACTGCAATTTGGATACTTATGTTTAATGTTTATCTTTTATTGATATAAAGTGTTTCTAATTCTATTTTGTATTTTAATGAAGAACAACATGTTATGCCATTTAACCAATCAATGTACATTTATACCCTTATATCAAGCCGTAGTTGTAAAAACATGGTCCCTTATATCAAGCCGTAGTTGTAAAAACATGGTCCCTTATATCAAGCCGTAGTTGCAAAAACATGGTCCCTTATATCAAGCCGTAGTTGTAAAAACTTGGTCCCTTATATTAAGAGTGTTCCTCTTGAAATGACGCAACCCTCTTTCTTACTGAATGATTATGAACTCTCAGTAAACAGTACCTTAAAATAGTATGATAGCAATGGAAATGAAAACAAAACTCTTAAAAGACATTATTGTACAACTGAAAATGACTTAATGTAAATCCCTGATGTACAGCATTAAAGCGATTTTTTTAATTATTATTGACGAATTGATTAATTAGGATATCAAGAAATATATGAACCAAAGTATTTATATTTTATTTGATACAAGTAAATCTTAAAATTTAAAAAGAAATTCTAACTTTACTTAATATGTCCAAATGATTTGTAGAAATTAAATAACGTTATGAAAGGTTACAAGTACTTCCCTTTTTTGATTGGCATTTTAGAAGTTGGATGATAAATACATGTAACTGGATACGGTTTATGGACAACAACTTCTTATTGAGTGAAGTGTACTGTTTCCAACCAGATCGTCGTACATTTCCATCCACAAACCTTATTGAGGGAAATACTGGCCCTGTCTGTTTTACGACTGCGTTAGCGGTACATGTCACTGTAGGTTGTGGAATTACTATGCCCGACTCGTCCGACCCGGGAAATTTTAAACACGGACAAGTTCATTTTTACGCGCTAGTCGTCCGCAGACAAGTCGAGAATACTTAACCTTAAAAGTACTGAGCCCAACACTTGACAATTTCAATATCCAAACTCCAACCTAAAATGACTGTTGAAAACCTTTCCTGTAATAATGTGTTTAAAAGAGCTCCTACAGGTGCTCTTTAACACACATTATTACAGGAAAGGTTTTCAACAGCACAAGGTGGTAACAGTTTTGAGTTATACAATTCAGCACTTTAAAGGTTAACCATGACAATAAATTAAAATAATAATTAACCCTGACATAAATATCGGATGGTACATTTCATTTTTTTAAATAAAAAAAAAAGAAAAAAAGTTATTATGAACAAACATAAGCTATCTATAGCTACGAACTGATAGAAGTTTGACAAGTCGAGTTCAGCTCCAGACAAGAAGATTTTGTTTGTTTTCTTGTCCATGGGCAAATTTACAAAAAATTTTTATTTCCACACTCTTGCACAGTTACGCAGGGCGTGCGAAACTCTGTGTATAATGTACGTACAGTGTATACGTAGCGGGGGCGTCCTCTAACGCCTACATCCACTTTCGCCTACAGTCTTAAATACACAAAGTTCCGCTCCAGTGACTCTTTACATAATGGTGACAGGGCTGACCACCCCTCATTCAAAAATAACTCATTCCAGAATATTTCAAATCTTTATTTTGATGTACATGACAAGTTTTAAGTTTTGTGAGGACACGTTACAAACGGCGTTAAACCCTAACTAACTCACTTGAAAAAGGATGTTTTAAAAATAGGATTAAGAACAAATTTTAATCTCAAGTTCAAAACATGCACAAAAACATAAAATCAATGATACAATCAAATATTCATTTCTCAAACTACTTTAACTGAGAGACTGGAGTAGGGAAAGGAGGAAAAGTGTCCCCACTTCTGGTCAAATATTTTCTCACTTCAAAGAATATTTTCGACGACAAAATCAAAATACTTAACTTTTTCTCTCAATTTATCTCTCTTGTAACTTAAATAGTCAAATATCAAAGTAGATATCCGCCGTTGCAATTGTTGATGTGAATCTGATAACGTTTACCTTTACTCATTGTAATTGTTTATATCTTTATCGAAGTTAGCAATAACTGTAAATGAGAAAATGGGGAGTCTTTTTTCGATACGGGTGTCATTTGAAATTTAAAATTAAGAATTACTCATTTGGATGGTCCACACCTTAATATGTTTGTCAGTGTTTTATTAAAGAAATGAACCAGCTTACTTTAATGCCGCTGAAGAATATCAACTGACTTTTCTGTTTTAACTAGTATACTCAAAACATGACCTCTGACGGATAAAATAGGAAAATACATTTTGAATACGGGTGTTATTTGAAATTTCTGTAGGCGAAAATCCACCCGGCCCCGTGCTTATTGTTTTGTAACTGTAAGTAACTGTAGGCGAAAGTGGATGTAGGCGTTAGTGGATGTAGGCGTTGGTGGATGTAGGCGAAAGTGGATGTAGGCGTTAGTGGATGTAGGCGTTAGTGGATGTAGGCGTTAGCCACATGCCACATACATGTTGACGACATCATTGCAGAGGTAACACAAGTTACAATACTCAAATGTTGAGTTTAGAATTCAATCACTTGTGTCCACAAAACTGGGTAAAATATGACTAGGAAATATGTTGTACATTTTCTTTTGGTAACAATACATTTATGCGACGAGTTAATTTAAGATGAACATCTCCTTTAGTTTTCACAAATAAAAACGTTTTGTTTAAATTCCGAAAACAATTATAACAAAAAATAAAAAAAACAATATAAACAACAACAAAAAAAAACAAAACAAAAAAACAAACAAGAAATAACCCAAACTATCTGTTCTTTTTTCAAAATAGAAAAACAACAAACGATAAAAGTTTTCTAAATGAATTTTTTTTTATAGATTAAAAATATTAAAAAAACATTATTGCGTGTGTCAGTTGTCATTTTAAAAATGATTTAAGAATGAGGAAAATATCAGCGACAGATGACCTGCCAACACCTGATCATGAGGACTTGAAGAGAAATAGCGTCAGCTTTACAAGGAATAAAACAGGACATCCTTGTGATTGAATTGTAAACAAAATTTTCAGTTTAACTACAAACAACAACACAATCTTTTTGGTGTGTTTTCGTTTAGTTTATCTTGAACATTTTTACCGAGTATTCTTTTTATTTTGAAAATTATATTAACAATGATTATATACAATTTGTAATATTAACAACTTACACTGGAAAAAAAAATGTGTAAAAATTATACAGCGGTTTTCCATTGGTTTGAAAATCTCATCAAACCAATGGAAATCCGCTGAATAATGTCTTCACATTTTTCTAGTGTTATGGTTGTCATTCACACAAGGGTGTAGATGTTAGGCAAGTTAAAATATAACAATAAATAATTATAATAAACTTAAGAAAATGAAATAGAAAGCAGGCACTGTTTGGCTTGTTATGACCTGCATGCTGGGTAAACGATGTGTTAAATTACCTGCCAAGTGGATCGAGGTCCGGTGTAAGTAATCAATCCAACGCACCTAGAGTAGCATTTACCTCTCACTCTATTCAACTACGACTTTCTCTACATTCAAGCAAACTATAAAGACTATTAGTTCACTGTACGTGCCATGTGGGAGGCTAATACTACATTGAACATGCTTTTTGAAGAGTTTCCTCTGTGTATTTCCCCCGCTCTTCCTGCTCCAACCAGACGTGAGGAAGTTTAACTGACTTGGCCCGCGCTAAGAAATCATTTTCTCTCCCTTTTGTCTCCCCATTCCAATTTCGTGAAGATGAACAATGAATGGTGCCAGTGAAAGTTTCCTTAAGTCACATACTGACTCAAGCAATTCTCACGCTCACCGTAATTGCGATATGATCGCTGATATTCATTTCCTTTCTCTTGCGGTGTCCACAATAAACAAAAGCTTATTACTATTGCAACATTTATTTCCAAAATTTAAGATATATTTGTTTTCGCTGACTGAACATGAATCGAAATATTGTCCATATTTGTTATCTTTGTCTATCGTCTACTGTCTACAATTAAACTACAATCAATTGTTTACATTCACTTCCTAGAATGAGTAAGCTGAGTAGAGAGGACTGAGCGGATTGGAGTGAATGGAGCGAAGCGGAGGAAGGTGAAATGAGTGGAGCAGAACAGAGAGGAGTGTGCGGAGTTGAGCAGAGCAGATAGGAGTGAGCGGAGTATAGGGGAGCAGATTGGAGTGAGCAGAGTAGAGCAGAGCAGAAAGGAGTGAGCAGAGTAGAGCAGAGCAGATTGGAGTGAGCAGAGTAGAGCAGGGCAGATTGGAGTAAGCAGAGTAGAGCAGAGCAGATTGGAGTGAGCAGAGTAGAGCAGAGCAGATTGGAGTGAGCAGAGTAGAGCAGAGCAGATTGGAGTGAGCAGAGTAGAGTAAAGCAGATTGGAGTGAGCAGAGTTGAGCAGAGCAGATTGGAGTGAGCAGAGTATAGGGAAGCAGATTGGAGTGAGCAGAGTAGAGCAGAACAGAGAGGAGTGAGCAGAGTGGAGCAGAGCAGATTGGAGTGAGCGAAGTAGAGCAGAGCAGGGCAGAGAGAAGTGAGCAGAGTGAGCAAAGCAGATTGGAGTGAGCAGAGTAGAGCAAAGCAGATTGGAGTGAGCAGAGTAGAGCAAAGCAGATTGGAGTGAGCAGAGTAGAGCAAAGCAGATTGGAGT